>SJYC01049900.1:0-24616 GCA_006408675.1 Madoqua kirkii | reverse complement strand
TTATATATAGATAGATGATTTATATACGTCTATAAGTATATATTCCTATAGTCCACCAGGCTTCTCTGTCCATGGAATTCTCCAGGCAAGAATGTTGGAATGGGTAGCCATTCCCTTCCTAACCCAGGGATGGAACCAGGCTCTCCTGCATTGCAGGCAGATTCTTTACCGTCTGAGCCACCAGGGAAGCCCTAGATGATTTATAGTCATAGACTATGCATTGCAGATAATTTTTCTAATAATCATAAAAGAACACCATGGTGTGATTACTTTTTGTTACCTACTCTAGGAAACATTTTAACTACTTTACCTATCTTATTATTTCTCAAAACAACCCTTTAAGGTGGATAAAATTCCCATTTCTTAGAAGGGAAATATTGAAACTTGGAGAAGTTAAATGACTTGTATAACATGTACACTGAGTAGATGTATGCTTAGAACTACTGTCTGACTGCACAGCTAGTGTTAACGTTAATTCTGTCATCTCACAGAAATGTGTACTGTGACAGGTTTTGATTGTATCCCTGTTAAAATGACAGCAGTCTTGTGGCATTCCGATAGCAGTAGGATTTTCTAGCAGTGAGTTAATCTAACAGGTGTTTCTCTGCATATCTGACACTCTGAGGGCACTTTCTCTGCTTGGATCTTGTGCTGGGTGTCTGCAAGTCCATACTCTGTTTCCTGTTTCTCTTCTGAATTGAAACTCGAAATTTATTAGTATTTATCCTATTTTGCCTGGAGATGTTGAGAAGGGGGAGTATTTATAAAGTTACCTAGATCCTAAAGAGTTATAATAATCTACATTGTAAATTCCTTAATATTTATGCTTTCTTAATAGAAAAATGAATATTCTTAGCAAACTCAAGGTTCTTGAACTCTCTAGTTTGCAAATCCCTTTCATATATATTATTTCATTTAACCCTGAAGACAGTGCTACTTTGTTCATGATATTTTTATTTTATAAATGAAAAAAATTGAGACTCAGTGAGATTGACTTGTCCAAAATTATGTATTTGAAAAGTCACAGAGGCACAATTTGTACTTGGTCTTTTGATAAATATTTCATTTGTTTCCATTCCATTTGTGTAACACTATATCTCTTCACATTGATGATCCTGCACCTAACTTTGTTTAGGTGAGGGATAATCTGTACACATAAATGAGAATACTATAGAAAATAACAGTTCTGATCCTTTTCAAAACTGTGTTTGGAATTGCTGATTTGGCATGTACTAAATTATTCCTGGCTCTTGGGGGACCTAGTGATGAAATGATCATTTAATTTTGTGAAAGCCAACACATTTTAGCAGCATATGGGATATTTAACCATGCTTGGGAATATAATTCATATCTGTTTTGTTAGCCAGAAGATGAATAATACAAGTAATTTTGAATTGTTTGATTTTAATTACTGTGGTCTTTGCAATTTCTTATTATTCCTTCTTTTCTTACTCTTTTCTTTTCCTTTTCTTCATGTTGGAAATCTCTCTTCTGCTGCCTTCTTCTGTCAATTAAAAGGAAAATCCCACCCAAACGGTAACCTTTCTGTTGAATAGACATTTAAATACTATAATTTTATGTTATCATATAAATACCTTTTTTTTAAACTTAAAAAGCCTAATATACTTTTTAAAAGGATGCTATTTTTTTTAAGAAAAAAATGTGAGTGTGCTTGAAAGACATGACTGAGCACACACACACATGTCACACATACTTGAGAAAAGCAAAATATTCAAAAGGAACATTGAGGCTGAAATGTACAACTTGTAAATAATATGGGAGAGGATACTCTAGCCTTAGTGTAATTAAAAATATTTTAATATTTTTTTTCTTTTCTTCTTAACTCTAGCCCACCAAGAAAACACATTATGGATCGTAATACCGAGTTTTATCACATACCTACTCACAGCGATGCCAGCAAGAAGAGGCTGATGGAGGATACTGAAGACTGGCGCCCGCGGACTGGGACCACTCAGTCTCGTTCTTTCCGAATCCTTGCCCAGATCACTGGCACTGAACATCGTAAGTAAATAGCTGTGGATTCTGCTGGATGAATATCTTTTGCCACAGACAGTAGCATTTAGACTGCTGGACAGTTACTGGGAAATAGTAATATTCCTGAAACAAGTTGCCTTTAAATTATGCCTAGTGGTTCTGTAAATAAGCAACCAGCCCAGAAGAGTTATGTTAAAGAAGTACAGAAACATTAATAGTTGTAGTGCTGACTGCGGTACAGTCACTAATAGAAGAGTGCTAAGGAATTTTTTAGTGGCTCTGGTAGCTTAGCCATTCGGTATTAATTGATAAAAGTAATTGCTTAAAAGTTAAAAAAGCTAACTGATATTGGACATTGCTTATTTCATTTCAGTGAAAGAGTCGGAAGCTGATAATACAAAGAAGGCAAAGTAAGTGGTGCATTTTTTGGTAAATTGAATGCTTTCCTTTTATGAATGGTCTCTGTTTTTGTTTTCCACCTTTTCGAAGGAATAGTATGGCATTTTGTCTTTTCAACTAGGGCTTAGCTTGGGTGCCTTTTGTGGTACTTAAATACACGATTTAGAGGTTTTTAACTGAGTTGATAATGTCTGAATTTTTTGTGTGCGGCCTGTTTTCTTCAGTATTGAAGTAAGTGGGCAGAAGGGTGTATTTGGGGGTGCTTTGCTAACACTGCAGATCTCTGTGAATGAGTTCATGTGTCTTGCAGTTGCTTCCTTTGGGGAACAAAGATTGAAGTTTCCAAGAGGGCTCTATAGATTAATTTCCATATTTCTAAAAATGCTCTACCCTTAAAATCTTTGCTATTAAATCAAACAGCTCTGTGAGATTAAGCTTTTAGAAGGCATGTTTTCTGCATGGTGATCTAAATGTAGAAACTTTCCTTTCTCTTTCTTACAACTCTTCTATCAATCTCTTTTTCTTTTTTCTTTTCTTTTTATTTCCACAGGGAAAAGATACCCCTTCACGTCTTTAGTCCCAAATACACAAAATTACGTGACTGGCACCATGAAGTTTCAGCACGTGCTCTTAACGTACAGTGATTTCTGAGGCTTGCCCCCCCTCCCCCAGCAGGCAGCACATACCTTTTCATTCACTTGTTCTTTTTCTCCAATTCTTAGCCAAATCTGTATTAAATTTGCCTTGTGAAAGAAAAAATAGAACCTTTCTGTACTTTTCTAACCATTTCCTGCTGTTTCGAAAACGAGGAGGATAAACATGTTTTGTGCAATTTGGTAGCCCACAAATGTTAAACCAAGAGACAACAGTAAGGAGCTACATTGATTCAATGGATTTACATATGTTTTTATGGGAGTAACCTTGGAAAAGAAATTCTTTTTGTAAGTGATGTTGGGTTGGTTGGTTGAAGCAGAAGTGGATGAGCAAATAATGTCCTTGTGTAATTGGGAAAATACTTTCTTTATGTTATTACATTTCCCAAGGTTACTTTTAAGTTCATTATTATGTAATGTTCAAAGTGGGTTGTAAACGCTTCTAAGTAAGCAAATACAGAGGCAAGATAAAATAGAAATGACTTTATTAGAATAAATAGAGTTTGTTATAATTTGGGTATGTTTTAAAGGAAGAGCTATTGAGGATGGCTGTCTGAAGAGCAGGAAGCCCAGATTTGGCTCCTAAAAAAAGGAAAGAAGAGAATTCTGCTTCTGTTTGCAGTGGAGAAATAAAGTGCTCTTTTGGTTTGGTTAGTTTAAAAATCCTATTTTCTACCAAAGAAAGTATCTCTAAGCTGGTGGATATGTTTAGGGTATAAACAACTTCTTGGTATTAACTAGTAACATGTAGACAAGATAGCTTTGGTGTATTTCTAAAACAGGATAATGAACATAAAATAAATTGCAATATGAATGATTCTTTACGTGACATCAGAGAAATAGTTTCCTTAGTGATATAAATATAATTGTGCGTTGTTGCTCTTTCTGGAAATCTCTGTTTTGGGAGATAGATGCACGCTAAATATCTGACCAGAAAAGCTTTCTATCTTGTAATATAATGTATTATATATTAGATTAAATTCAGTAATGAATGCATTTTGAAGTTTGGAAAAGTATTGTAATAAACTTGCCTTTAACTTAGCTTTGTAGTTGTTTTCTGTTTCCTTGAAATCAGTAACAAACTCTCTAGACTTTACAGTACCACTTGGGTAAAATAAATATTTCTCCTGATATTTAATTTGGAATATATATATTTTTTAATTTTGTGAATTTTCTAAAATGTGAGCATAGACTATTACAGAGATACATATTTTTTCTGAGCATTGTTACATTATTTTATATAACATCTTCTGTGAGAAGCACGTAAGAATAGGTTGGGGCACAACACAGAATTAGGCTTTGTGTGAAAATTATTACTGAAGCATCTTTGTCTTCAATCAAGGTTCCATTTTTATTTTTCCAGGCTTTCTTGATTTTAATGTCATTGTAGGTTAGGGAAACTGCCTCAAAATTTGGAGAAACTGACATTAATTTCATTTAGTGATTACTGTTTAAAATTTGGCATGCCAAATGTGTTTTTAAAAATAATTCTAGGATTTATCTGTGTTTATTTGTATTACAGTACTTTTCTTTCTTTTAATTGTATCAGTTCTTCAGATACTGCTTATGATTTTATGTTTCTGACATCAGTCCAAGTTGCTACTGTGTCTCTGGACTCTATAAGAAAACCTATTTTTTTATACCATGTTTTCATATACCCTATAATTCTTCACTAATCTCAGGAGATGATGCTTGAAAAAAAAATCACATTCTCATGAAAATAAATGGTCTTGGCTAGAGTAAACATGGTATCTTACAACAATCAGATTTCTAGAATAAACTTCAGAGTTGAGAGAAAGAGCTACTAAACAGAGAGTTTTAGGTAAATAAAATAATTTTCCCTTAATAAAAAAAAGAGAACATATGTTTGTAAAACCATATAACTTGAAATAGGTGCCATTGAAAAGTAGAGTTTTAATACCATACCTAATTAAAAATAAAATACTTAATGTCTCATTGAAACCATAGAATTAGATAAGTGGAATGATCCGTGAGTATGTGGGTAAATGTTCAGCCAGGATCGCAAAGGACATTCTGTTTGACCCTGTCAGAGGTTGAATTCCTGTGCTCAGTTAATCTCCTGGGACATCTTATATTCCAAGCTTAAAAGCTAGCCAAAAATTATAAAAACATCTTGCAAAAATATTGTTGTAAGTCTAGTGACCTAATTTATAGCTTGTTTTTGTTTGCCTCTCTTCAACAGACTTTCTTTATCAACAGGCTTGTTTTTCATGTAAAATTGGGAATATTACTTTTAAGAATTTTCACCAGTTTTTTCTTTTAGTATTTTAACAGCCAGAAGATAGAATGACTCCCACATAGTCAATCTTTTTGTTGTTGTTGTTACCTTGAAAAACAGTTATTTGTGGAAACAGAAACCTACTCATTTTGTACATTCTTATGCCCTTTAGGAAAACTCAGATAAAAACAGTCCTAGAGAGCTTGTTTAAGTTGTGATGTTAACAGAGTTTTCTTTTATTCGTGTTTTTGTTTTTCAGAAATGTGGGATGAATTGATTTTCCCAAATAATTTTGCAATTGTTGTAGTTGCCAGTGTATATTTTAAATGTTATAAATTTTAAATATTTATTTGTTGCCTACTTTCATTCTTTCATATGAGTATTTACTGAATACTTGAATCCCGAGAACTGCTATGTGCTAGGGATTCAGGAGTCAACAGCACATAAATATGTAAATAAGATCATCTGTGATAATTGAGTACCAAGATAGTAAGTTAATATAAAGGAAATCTGGTTTAGGCAGGGTGGGATCATTTAAATTGTGTGGATGGACAGGGGAGCCTGGCAAACAGTTGGACATGACTTGAGCGCCTTATCACACATGCACATTGAGGAGATGACCTTAATGGCATTGCCTGAAGGGGAAAAAGGGGTCAACCAGGTGATTTTATGACTTGGGATGTGTGCTCAAGACAGAGGAAACAAGCGTGAGAACCCCAAATTGGAAGGAAGCATAGCAAGTATGCAAAACAGGAAGAACAGAGTGGCCAGAATGTGGTATGTGACGGGGAAGCATGATGCAAAACATATCTCTTAATCCATATAGACAAATAAATTATGTCCCCAATACTGTCCACAGCGTTTTAAATGGGAAGTTTAAAGGTGATTATCATACCTGAACACTGTGAAGTGAAATTAGAAAATGAATCAGGGAGGTGATCAACTTTCTAAATAAAATTTGCTCCACACACTTAGTGCCAGTCCTGATCGATGTAACGCATTTCCCATTGAGATTTATTGAAGATGAAAAAAGGGAGACATTAATGTATATTGTAACACATTTGTGGGAAATAGAATGCCCCAGAACACACATAAAGTCACGTAAAAGCAAAACTTTTATGTATAGAAATATGGCATATAATACTCTGTTCATAATTTAGTGATGAATTTGACAGTTTAGTCCTCTATGAAAAACTGTCTTGGTTTTCACATATCACTGAAGCTGCAGACATCCCTTGCTCCCAGCCTTCCTGGGGCTGCCCAGCTGCAGTGAAGTGACTGGAGGGAGGGTGGGGAGGAAGCCTGGCCACTGCAGCTCAGGTGGGGCTGAACTGGAGGGGCCCTGCTAGCTCTGTTACATCTCGGGTTGAATCTCGCTTGCATCTGTCCTCTTCATTGTAGTTCTGGACCTCACCTTCTTATCATTCGTTCTGGGACACTACTCATTGCTTCTCCTTACATCACAGACCAGATTACGAACACCATTTAGGGAAATCATTAGTGAAAGATCAGTTTGGGGCAGCCTGAAACGTGGAATTCAAAAGAAAGATATGTTTACTTTTTTCTGCCTTAAGGATGTCTATTTGCCAATTGCATCAGAAATACCCTGGGAGTAATAAGCAGGTACTTTGGCCACCTCATGCGAAGAGTTGACTCATTGGAAAAGACTCTGATGCTGGGTGGGGGATTGGGGGCAGGAGGAGAAGGGGACGACCGAGAATGAGATGGCTGGATGGCATCACTGACTCTATGGACGTGAGTCTGAGTGAACTCCGGGAGTTGGTGATGAACAGGGAGGCCTGGCGTGCTGCAATTCATGGGGTCTCAAGGAGTTGGACACAGCTGAGCGACTGAACTGAACTGAAAGGTATTTCTATTATAAATGGCTTTTATTTCCTACCTTAGTGATTGTAGTATTTTATTTTTATCCTTGAAATAAAGCAAGTTTAATGGCAAAAAAAATAAAGGAGAAAGTAATCAGATATAATCAGGGCTATAGGAATGAATTAATAAAATAAGCTTCAAACAAAAAAAGATTAACTCTGAATAAATGTGATAAGATCTTGTAACTAATAAATAGTACTTAATAAATTGTTTATAATTTTCCATATGGAACATTTTAGAATCAAATGTATTAACCACATAATACATTTTATTTGAACACTTCTGCTGTTTACCTTTACGTCTTTAAAGTGTAAAAGTGAAAGTCACTTGGTCGTATCCGACTCTTTGCAACCCCATGGATTGTACAGTCTATGGAGTACTCTAGGCTAGAGTACTGGCGTGGGTAGCCTTCCCTTCTCCAGGGGATCTTCCCAACCCAAGGATCGAATCCAGGTCTCCTGCATTACAGGCAGATTCTTTACCAGCTGAGCCACAAGGGACATCTTTAAAAATTTACCTCTAATTTTTCTCTCCTGGGAGGGATACTGCAGCTGAGTGGCCTTTGGAAATGTATAAAATAAACAGATCTCACAAGGACAGGAGGGTGCTTCTGGGGGGCCAAGGGAAGAAGTATCTTCTAGTGCTCTAAATAATTCTACAGAACCAAGCATCATCCCCAAACACCAGTGGAGTGCCACTGAGAATGGTGGGGCCAAGCACAAATGCTTATTTTCCAAGATCTTATTCTACCTGCTGCTCTAGCCACAGCTTCTAACCCACAGTGCCCCTGTCCCACTTCCTTTTCTAATTTGTGTTACAGATATTTGTCTAGATATCCCACATCTCCAACTAGAATTTGAGCTCCTTGAATACAAAAGTCTTCAGTTCAGTTCAGTCGCTTAGTCATGTCCGACTCTTTGTGACCCCATGAATTGCAGCACACCAGGCCTCCCTGTCCATCACCAATTCCTGGAGTTCATGCAAATTCACGTCCATCGAGTCAGTGATGCCATCCAGCCATCTCATCCTCTGTTGTCCCCTTCTCCTCCTGCCCCCAATCCTTCCCAGCATCAGAGTCTTTTCCAATGAGTCAACTCTTCACATGAGGTGGCCAAAGTACTGGAGTTTCAGCTTTAACATCATTCCTTCCAAAGAAATCCCAGGGCTGATCTCCTTCAGAATGGACTGGTTGGATCTCCTTGCAGTTCAAGGGACTCTCAAGAGTCTTCTCCAACACCACAGTTCAAAAGCATCAGTTCTTTGGCACTCAGCTTTCTTCAGAGTCCAACTCTCAAATCCATACAAAAGTCTTAGTGAAACATAAATTGAAGGCAAAAGGCATTCTAATAGGCATGCTGTTTCTTCCTAGACATTTATACATGAATATATATGTAAATATAAATATTTAAGTATATAAATATAGTTGCTCTTTGAACAGTATAGGGGGTCAGAGGTGCCAACCTCCTGTACAGTCAAAAATACACAAATAACTTTACAGTTAGCCCTCCTTTTCTGTGGTTCTGCCTTCTTGGATTCAGCCAAGATGGATTGGGTAGTACTATGGTATGTATTTAGTTTAAAAAAAAATCCACTTGTAAGTGGACCAGTGCAGTCCAGATTCATGTGTTCAAGGGGCAACTGTATATAAATATATAAATTCTATTTGCAAGTGGGTGTTTACAGTGTAAACTTCATCTCTTGTGAACTATTTAGTCAACTGAGGCTGCCATAACAAGATATCCAGACTTGATGACTTAAACAACAGAAATTAATTTTCTCACAGTTTTAAAAGCTAAAAGCCCAAGACCAAGGAGCTAGCAGGGTAGGTTTCTGTTGAGGCATGCCATGTCTGGCTGGAAGCCAGCCAGCTTGTCTCTGTGTCCTCACATGGCCTTTCCTCTGGAAAGTGAAAGTCGTGTCCAAGTCTTTGGGACCCTGTGGACTGTAGCCTATGGCTGGATGGCATCACTGACTCTATGGACGTGAGTCTGAGTGAACTCCGGGAGTTGGTGATGAACAGGGAGGCCTGGCGTGCTGCAATTCATGGGGTCTCAAGGAGTTGGACACAGCTGAGCGACTGAACTGAACTGAAAGGTATTTCTATTATAAATGGCTTTTATTTCCTACCTTAGTGATTGTAGTGTTTTATTTTTATCCTTGAAATAAAGCAAGTTTAATGGCAAAAAAAATAAAGGAGAAAGTAATCAGATATAATCAGGGCTATAGGAATGAATTAATAAAATAAGCTTCAAACAAAAAAAGATTAACTCTGAATAAATGTGATAAGATCTTGTAACTAATAAATAGTACTTAATAAATTGTTTATAATTTTCCATATGGAACATTTTAGAATCAAATGTATTAACCACATAATACATTTTATTTGAACACTTCTGCTGTTTACCTTTACGTCTTTAAAGTGTAAAAGTGAAAGTCACTTGGTCGTATCCGACTCTTTGCAACCCCATGGATTGTACAGTCTATGGAGTACTCTAGGCTAGAGTACTGGCGTGGGTAGCCTTCCCTTCTCCAGGGGATCTTCCCAACCCAAGGATCGAATCCAGGTCTCCTGCATTACAGGCAGATTCTTTACCAGCTGAGCCACAAGGGACATCTTTAAAAATTTACCTCTAATTTTTCTCTCCTGGGAGGGATACTGCAGCTGAGTGGCCTTTGGAAATGTATAAAATAAACAGATCTGACAAGGACAGGAGGGTGCTTCTGGGGGGCCAAGGGAAGAAGTATCTTCTAGTGCTCTAAATAATTCTACAGAACCAAGCATCATCCCCAAACACCAGTGGAGTGCCACTGAGAATGGTGGGGCCAAGCACAAATGCTTATTTTCCAAGATCTTATTCTACCTGCTGCTCTAGCCACAGCTTCTAACCCACAGTGCCCCTGTCCCACTTCCTTTTCTAATTTGTGTTACAGATATTTGTCTAGATATCCCACATCTCCAACTAGAATTTGAGCTCCTTGAATACAAAAGTCTTCAGTTCAGTTCAGTCGCTTAGTCATGTCCGACTCTTTGTGACCCCATGAATTGCAGCACACCAGGCCTCCCTGTCCATCACCAATTCCTGGAGTTCATGCAAATTCACGTCCATCGAGTCAGTGATGCCATCCAGCCATCTCATCCTCTGTTGTCCCCTTCTCCTCCTGCCCCCAATCCTTCCCAGCATCAGAGTCTTTTCCAATGAGTCAACTCTTCACATGAGGTGGCCAAAGTACTGGAGTTTCAGCTTTAACATCATTCCTTCCAAAGAAATCCCAGGGCTGATCTCCTTCAGAATGGACTGGTTGGATCTCCTTGCAGTTCAAGGGACTCTCAAGAGTCTTCTCCAACACCACAGTTCAAAAGCATCAGTTCTTTGGCACTCAGCTTTCTTCAGAGTCCAACTCTCAAATCCATACAAAAGTCTTAGTGAAACATAAATTGAAGGCAAAAGGCATTCTAATAGGCATGCTGTTTCTTCCTAGACATTTATACATGAATATATATGTAAATATAAATATTTAAGTATATAAATATAGTTGCTCTTTGAACAGTATAGGGGGTCAGAGGTGCCAACCTCCTGTACAGTCAAAAATACACAAATAACTTTACAGTTAGCCCTCCTTTTCTGTGGTTCTGCCTTCTTGGATTCAGCCAAGATGGATTGGGTAGTACTATGGTATGTATTTAGTTTAAAAAAAAATCCACTTGTAAGTGGACCAGTGCAGTCCAGATTCATGTGTTCAAGGGGCAACTGTATATAAATATATAAATTCTATTTGCAAGTGGGTGTTTACAGTGTAAACTTCATCTCTTGTGAACTATTTAGTCAACTGAGGCTGCCATAACAAGATATCCAGACTTGATGACTTAAACAACAGAAATTAATTTTCTCACAGTTTTAAAAGCTAAAAGCCCAAGACCAAGGAGCTAGCAGGGTAGGTTTCTGTTGAGGCATGCCATGTCTGGCTGGAAGCCAGCCAGCTTGTCTCTGTGTCCTCACATGGCCTTTCCTCTGGAAAGTGAAAGTCGTGTCCAAGTCTTTGGGACCCTGTGGACTGTAGCCTACCAGGCTTCTCTATCCATGGGATTCTCTAGGCAAGAATACTGAAGTGGGTTACCATTTCCTTCTCCAGGGGATCTTCCCGACCCAGGGATCAAACCCGGGTCTCCTGCATCGGAGGTAGACGCTTTAACCTCTGAGCCACCAGGGGACTAGCAAAAAGTGCGAGCTGTGGGTACCTGTCTCTTGTGTTCCTTTAAGGAGACCAGTTGCCTTGGATTAGAACCTCAACCATTATGACCTCATTTAACCTTAATTACCTGCTTATAAACTCTGTCTCAAAAATACTGTTGCATTAGGTGTTAGGGCTTCAACATGAATTTAGAGGAAAGACACCAGCTGCCTTTCTATACTAATATTCATTTTGACAAATTAGCATTTAGAAAAAGCTATTCTAAATTAGAGTGACTGACGTAGACCCAGTTGGAAGTTCTGTTGTTACCTCTGTTGTGGCGCCTCCTTTTCTGATTGGCATGCTAAGTGTTAGTCTCCATGTCCTATATCCATAACTAGAGTAAGCTCCTTGAACATGAGCTTTTTGTGTTCTTCACCACCCCCATATTTGGCTCTAATTAGCAATAACTAATGGTACCAATTATATATAATTGCATATTTCTCCAATTCTCTGTTACAGTTTTAGAGAAATTGTTTGCAACAGGTTTTACATAACGTAATTGAGTGAAAATTCAGAATAAGATCAAAGCTTCATAAAAATATCAAGGAATTAATATCTATAGTGAGGATAAGGGAGAGCCATACCTAAGCTGCTTGGAAGGAGAATTGTTTTGCTATGGACAATCTAACAGGCAAAAGTTGATGTACTTCCCTTGCTATTATCTGTTGAATAGCTGTGGAAGATATTAAATGAACATTTGTTTGTTAATCCATGTTCCTTTCTGGTTTTGGTCTGTTTTAACATGAATAACTCTGACTCTTGTGAGGTGACAATACATGACTAATGTTAGAAATAGGCATGTGAAATGCTTAGTGCTCTGATTGGAAAAGCCAACAGAAATTTTATCACTACTAAGGAAATGTTTCAAGTTAAAAGTATAATATAAAATTATGATAAAAAAACCCTCCATATTATCAGATGTACTGAAAGCTAATATTAATATGTGGCCAACCATAATAGAGAATTATTGAAGGCCATAGCAAATTTTATTTAAAGTTAATTCTTTTAGAAACATATACCTAAAATACATCGTGTCAAGCACCATACAAAGGGTGATTTTTCTTAACTCACTATTTTCTCAGTTTCTACTATATATAGTAAAATATTTATCTAATAATTTAAAATTTTTTATGCATGTATAGAAGATCCTCTGGAGAAGGGAATGGCTACCTACTCCATTACTCTTGCCTGGAGAACTCCATGGACAGAGGAGCCTGCCAGGCTGTAGTCCATGGAGTTGTAAAGATTCCAGCATGAGTGAGCGACTAATACTCTCACTCTCATAGGTTTGTATAAATATGTATAAAGTAGTATTTTGAGGGCTTCCCTCCTAGCTCAGTCGGTGAAGTATCTGCCTGCAGTGCAGGAGACCCAGGTTCCATTCCTGGATCAGACAAATCCCTTGGAGGAGGTAATGGCAACCCCCTCCAGTATTTTTGTCTAGAGAATCCCATGGACAAAGGAGGCCGGGTAGGTTACAGTCAGTCCATGGGGTTGCAAGAGTCAGACACGACTTAGCAGCTAAACCACCAAACCACCACCAAAGTAGCATTTTAGTTTAGCAAAAGCGATTTCTAAAATTATCATGACCAAAACACTTTCATTAGTCTGTTTTTTCTCTCTCTCTTGTTCAAGTAATGGTGGGTTCTGATTTTTCACAGATAATGGTGAAGAATTAATGTGTGATGTAGTTTCCCAGTTTCCAAAGACTTAAATGTACTCTCCAAGGGAAGAGTGACTGCCTCTCACTTTAGCTAGAAAACAGTTCAAACTCCAGTCACCAATTACTACATTACCAAAACTGAAGTGGTTATGGGCAGGGGGAGGGGGCCCGGAATCTAGGCTGTCCCTTGGCACTAATGTCCCTGTGATTTTCAGTTGAAGGCCATCAGAACAGTTGTTACTTCTTGAACAGAAACTTGCACAATGATGTGGGATCTTAGTTCCCTGATCAGGGATTAAACCCCAGCCCTCGGCAGTGAAAGTGTAGAAATAGATTAATGAAAAAACACAGTTTGCTAACCTGTGCATGTCTTCATTATTGCTGTTTTCACAAATATACTGGACTCTGTTGTATATTCTTATTAGGACATGTGTCATTTGAGTAAATTACCTAAAATTATTATTTAAAAGCTACACAAAGAAATTAGGAATCATTTCCTTGGCTCATAATCTCACATGTTTTCATGAGGCTAAAATCAGGTTTGTCCCAAAACACAGAACACAAAGACTTTCACAGCACAGTCTAATTTTTAAAAGCAAAAATAGAGTGGTAATAACCAGATAGAATTGCTTAGCTGATAATACCATCATATGCATTCCTGCAAAGTATTGTGTTAACCTGGAAAAAAGGGCCACAGGTTCAAAACTGGGTATATAACCAAATAGTAATTACTGTCTATTGCAAAATATGGGATGTTTGCAATTTATCTCCTTTCGTTTTCTACTGGTTATTATATTGTCCTGTGGGCTTCCCTGGTAGCTCAGACAGTAAAGGATCCACCTGCAATGTGGGAAACCTGGGTCAGGAAGATCCCCTGGAGGAGGGCGTGGCAACCCACACCAGTATTCTTGCCTAGGAACCCCATGGCTAGAGGAACCTGGCGGGCTACACAGTCCGTGGGGTTGCAAGGAGTCGGACGTGACGGAATGGCCAAGCACAGCACGGCACACGCCCGGACAGTGGGCTTTACTATAATGTAAAGTCGCCATCTGTTGAACATAAGTAATTACTGCACTTGAGCTCCTTGTGAGAAAAGTGTATTATTGAAGCAAGAAACATAGTTCCTGTGTACTCTGTTTTCACACACAGATTGTTTAATTTTCTATTTAATTATGGAAATACTTGGATACTTTCCAAATTTAACTGTGAAGACTAATATTTATGAAGTTGTGTCATGAAAATCAGCGTTTGTAATAAGCAAGCATTGACTTTCAAAGTACAAATATGCACTAAGTTCTTTAGAAGTTTTATCAGACTAGCGCTGCTTCTATTATGATGCTGTTTCGATAAATTCTTTTCTCTTAACCTTAAATAGTTCAAAATTATTTTATTGAATTAAACAAGAAAATAAAAGGAACTTATTTTCTTAACTAAAATTCAGTGTTGAAGACACTTTCTAAACTTATTTTTTTTTAATTCAAAAGAAATTATAATTTAAAAAGATTATGGAGGGTAATGATAATAGTCTTCCCCAGGATGAAAGACTTAATTTTCTATCTTTGACTGCCATTCAGTTTTACCTGTTTCCATCACATTGAAAGTTTCAAAACCCCAAGTTTTTCTACCTTTATGTGAAGGTGTGTTTATTATGATGGTGAAGTGAAAGTTGCTTAGTCGTGTCTGACTCTTTGCGATCCCATGGACTAAACATATTCAGTCCCTGGAATTCTCCAGACCAGAATACTGGAGTGGGCAGCCATTCCTTTCTCCAGGGGATCTTCCCAACCCAGGATCAAACCTAGGTCTCCTGCACTGCAGGCAGATTCTTTACTGTCTGAACCACCAGGAAAGCCCAAGAATACTGGAATGGGTATGTGTTAGTCGCTCACTTATGTCCAACTCTTTGTGACCCCATGGACTGTGGCCTGCCAGGCTTCTCTGCCATGGAATTCTCCAGGCAAGACTATCGGAATGGGTAACCTAGCCCTTCTCCAGTGGATCTTTGTGACCCAGAAATCAAACTGGTGTCTCCTGCATTGCAGGCAGATTCTTTACCAGTTGAGCTACCAGGGATTTTATAAAAAGAAATAATTTGTTGCATAGTATAGCATAAAACATTTGATAGGTATGGACATTCAGATGTCTTAATTTTCTTCTTCCTAGTCAAAGAGTTCTGTTTTCAAGTTACATTATTCTTATAAGCAATCTTAATTGTCTATATTTTCTCTGTTGTGTTTCTCTATTTTTATATCTGTTAACAGGTATATATTGAGTGCTGCTTCTTTGTCCAATTTTGATATATGTCATCTCCCAAATACATCTAATCAAATACTTCTGAAGAGTCTGTAATCATTTCTTTAAAGTTATGTTCAAGCTAGGACAACACCTCATCAATTTTTGAGTTAATGTTACATATGTATTTTATCTTTTCACATATTTATTACCCTAATATCCTAATAATTCTAGGATAGGAATAAATGTTTGACGATAAATTTCTGAAAGATTTTAATGGCTTCAGGTAGTTGTATATCACTGTTCAGATAATGAGTAAACTGGAAGTTTTGATTCAAAGAAGCAAGACTTTTAAGTGAACTTGGTACTCAAACTTATCCTTTGCTTACAACAATAGAATCAAATATCTCTTGTTAATATCATCAGATCTCTTAGCAGTGATACAAGTAGGGATATTGAAGCAGTACCACATTCATGTTAAGAAAATGTATATACACGTAATAGTCATTTAAATGTGAAAGATAAAACAACCAGACAGTGTTAATTTAAGAGATTAAAAAAGTTTAAAATTATATATATATATAAAACAAGATGTTGTCAAGGATTATTATTAAAATAATAAATGCTGGTTGTTGAAAGATATTAACAGGCAAACAAAAATCACTCAAACCCAGAAATAAATACTAAAGTTGATGTTTATTTACCTTCTGGAGAAGATTGAAGCCCAGGTATAAAGTTTTTCTTAATGTACTCCCTGAAATGCGCTTAAAACTCAGCATTCAAAAAACTAAGGTCATGGCACTATCACTTCATGGCATATAGATGGGGAGACAATGGAAACAGGGACAGACTTTCTTTTCTTGGGCTCCAAAATCATTGCAGATAGTGAATGCAGTCATGAAGGGTAAAAACCACTTGCTCTTTGGAAGAAAAGCTGTGACAAACCTAGACAGCATATCAAAAAGGAGAGACATTACTTTACTGACAAAGGTCTATCTAGTCAAAGCTCTGGTTTTTCCAGTAGTCATGTATGCATGTAAGAGTTGGACCATAAGAAAGGCTGAGTGCTGAAGAATTGATGCTTTTGAACTGTGGTGTTGGAGAAGACTCTTGAAGAGTCCCTTGGACTGCAAGGAGATCCAACTAGTCCATCCTAAAGGAAATCAGTCCTGAATATTGATTGGAAGGACTGATGCTGAAGCTAAAGATTAAATACTTTGGCCACCTGATGTGAAGAACTGATTGATTAGAAAAGACCCTGATGCTGGGAAAGATTGAACGCAGGAGGAGATGGGGACAACAGAGGATGAGATGATTGGATGGTATCACTGACTCAATGGACGTGAGTTTGAGCAAGCTCCGGGAGATGGTGAAGGACAGGGAAGCCTGGCATGCTGCAGTCCTTTGGGTCACAAAGAGTTGGACACGACTGAGTGACTGAACAGCAAATAAGCTGTAAATCACTGAGAGAAAAACACTAAGTATTTAGAGAACTTATAGATGAGATTTGCTAAGTAATTTTTTTTTTTAAGTCTGGAGAATGGAGAAGAAAGTAGAAGACTGGGAACAGAAAATAGGGTGCTAGGTTTTAAAAAGGAAAAAGGTCAACTTCTAAACTATAAGTTAGTTTGAACTTGAGGTCACCTGAAAAAAAAGGCCTGGAAAGCATTCTTAAAAACCATCTAGTGAGCATTGAGATGAGGAGAGCAGGATTGCTGTGACCCAGAATTAAGTTCTAAAGAAACAAATCACACCCAACTAACCCATTTTGGATGGACTGGGGGAGATCTTAATTTTAACAGTTATCAAAAGCTTTTATGATCCTCTTGAATTTAATGATAAAATGAGGCTAATGATTATCAAGTAGATTCATAACAGGTTGAAGGAGTTTAATGAAAAGACATTGTTTGGAGATGAGTCAGTGGCTTGGATGAAGACCCCCCTTCTATAGCTGACTGCCTTAATTTGTAGCTAAAATGAAGCAGGAAGGTATAGCAAGTATGTTTCATAACCAGATCCTCCTCAATAATATATTGGCCATGTAGGATAATGGGCCAAATCTAGATTTTTTTTTAAAAGGAAGGAAAGAAATTTGATATGGTTATGTGCAGTTTAGATCAAATTATTTGCTCTTCTTGAATATATTTGGAGGAGTGGGATAAAGTTATCAAAAACAAATATCTGAAAAACTAGGGATTTTGGAGGAAAATGAACCCAATATGACTTTGCCATGTCACATGGCCTCTAAAATTGTAAGCAAATAATAGTTCTGTTCTGTGCCAGTAAACTCTCATGTGCATATTGTGTTTAATGTTTAGTAGCTTAGTCTCTGACAGTTAAATAGCTAACCCCAACAAAATCAACTGAAAATCATGGGGCATTTAAGTGGTCTTTGGGTCAGAGGCAGTTATATAAGTGCTTGTTTTTAGCTGATAATATGAGCTAGTTCCTTGACTAAAATCCATAGCTCCATCTTCTTCCACAAACAGTCTCCCTTAGTCTCAGGCCTCTTAGATGGCCGTGGAGATTGATAAGCAACCGAGTAAATAAATGCCAGAGCATTTATTGCCTTTTGTATAACATTAAGGGATTTAGATTCTTGTCACAAATAAGAAACCAAATATGGGATTTTAATCATGGGAGTAACATCTGATGTCAGTTTTTTAAAAATCATTCTGAATACTATGGAAACTTAATTATAAAGGAGAAATAATGAAAACAGAAGGCTAGTTCTGTGTATTTTCTTAATTCAGGCAAGAGGTGATAGTCACTCAGGCCATGAAGGTTCTAATAGAGCTGTAGAGACTTGAACTAGTTTATATTTTAGAGGAGGAACTGGCAGGGGTTTAGAAATAAGGGGGTTGTTGATGGATAATGGAAAATTGCCGAGTCAGTGCATTTGGTAAGCATTAATTCAGTTGGTAAAAGTCAGTGAAATTGACGAATCAACTCAGTACAGTAAAAAGGCTAAAGGAGTCAAAATGTAGAGGAGTGAGTTGGGGAAAAGAGTGTTTAAAATACAGATTTTAGACATGTTAGACTTGCTGATGAAAAAGTAAAGGTTATGAATTCTGGAGTGCGTGGTTGTGGCATTCCAGGCCTGTGACCTAACTGTAGAGGGATTATCATTGAACTGAAGAAGTTAAAGAATGCAGCAGTCTGATTATTTAGTGATTCAGCATGATAACATTGAGGTCATCAGGAAGATTGTTGGAATGGGATGAAGAGAAAGACAGTGAGCCTGGGGCTAAAGCCGACAGTGGGCAGGGTTAGGGCCAGACAGTGAGTAGGTGCGGAGTCAGCGGTGTAGTCTAACGACCCAGGCCCCGAAGCACTCAGCGTATTGCAGGAACCAAGATGATTGATGGTGTAAAAAGTAAGGAGAAGGACCTTGCTCCATCTCTAGGTTTATAAACTTATGCGGGACAGCAGGAAGATCTAGAATGGCAGAGGGTTTGTGAGGTCTGAGAGGTATGGGAAATGGATCAGATTAGGAGACATAAAACAGTAAAGAAATAAGAGTTCAGAAGATGATGGATGGACGACTCAATGGTAGTATTTGTGGCAGGTAAATAGAGATGGGAAGTATGATGGACTTGATCCTTGGGGTCTGTTACAGAAAAGTGGACATTAAACCATAAATACCATGAGAACAGGAAATTACAGTGGGCAGCATGCATGGTGTGAAATGGGACTTCGAATAAAATTTTGTTGTTGAATGGATGCAATGAATGACTGAATGGGAGAGCTCGGGATGTGTGATCCAGAATATTTAGCCAGAGAGCATGTGGCCAGTGGCTTCTGTTCTCTAATGCTGGAAGAACATGCTCGCTGGACATAAGGTGGTATAGTGACTTTCCCAGGATACGTGGTTTCTCCAAGGACCTATACTGGGTGGCTGTTGAACATGGCATTCAGAAAGACTTATTTATATTTTCAAATAGGTAACAGCTTGACTCAACCCCATCGAATAATACATTATTTTAATCTGAATTTGGAAAATACTTTCATCATAAATTCTTTTTATAATGTTAGGATTATATTACCACTACAAAATGGCAGATTTTTGCCCCATACAAGAAACCGTTCCTAACTATATAGTAGAAATCATTGAAATAACTAATAGGGATGATTTAGTGATGAAACTGATGATGTGCAGTGAGAGGAGCTAAGGTTACCGCAAAGTACCTTGTTGTTAGAGAGGGAGATAGACTTTTATCAGGAATAGTTACAAGTGATTTTTAAGTTGGTATTATACCTTAAAATCTTTATATTATATTGGTATTTTTATAGATATTGTGTAAATATATACTCATTCTTTATCTATGTTATCTTTAGACCCCATGCTATATTGTCTCTAAAGAGATCAAGAAATATAGATAACTAAAGACTTCAAAATCCTAAAGGATAATGCCGTCGCCGTGTTGCATTCAATATGTCAGCAAATCTGGAAGACCCAGCAATGGCCACGGGACTGGAAAAAGTTAATCCTCTTCCCAGTTCCCAAGAAAGGTAGTGCTAAAGAATGTGCTAAGCTTCGGACAGTTGCACTCATCCCCCATGCTAGTAAGGTCATGCTTAAGATCTTGCCTGCCAGGCTTCAGTGTTATGTGAACCAAGAAGTTGCAGTTGTCCAAGTAGGGTTTAGAAAAGGAAGAGAAATCAGAGATCAGACTGCCAACATTCACTGCATCATAGAGAAAGCAAAGGAATTCAAGAAAAACATCTATCTCTGTTTCATCGATTACGCTAAAGCTTTTGACTGTGTGGATCATAACAAACTGAGGAAAGCTCTTAAAGAGATGGAAATACCAGATCACCTTACTTGTCTCCTGAGAAACCTGTATACGGGTCAAGAAGCAACAGTTAGAACCCTTTATAAAACAAATGGATGGAGTTCAAGATGAAGAAAAGAGTACGACAGGGCTGTCTGCTATCACCCTGTTTGTTTAACCTATACGCTGAGGACATCAGGAGAAATGCTGGGCTGGATGAGTTACATGCTGGAATCAAGGTACGCGGGAGAAACAGCAACAACCTCAGATATACGACGATGCTATTCTAATGGCAGAAAGTGAAGAGGAACTAAAGAGCCTCTTGATGAGAGTGAAGGAGGAGAGTGAAAGAGCCAGCTTAAAACTAAATATTAACATCACGGCATCTGGCCCCATTACTTCCTGGCGAATAGAAGGGGGAAAGGTGGAAGCAATGACAGGTTTTCTCTTCCTGGGCTCTCCAATCACTGCAGATGGTGACTGTAGCCATGAAATCAGAAGATGATTGCTTCTTGGCAGGAAAGCTATAACAAATATAACAGCATGTTGAAAAGCAAAGACATTACTCTGCCAACTAAGGTCTGTAAAATTAAGGCTATGGTCTTCCCAGTGGTCAGGTATGGTTATGAGAGCTGCATCATAAAGAAGGCAAAAAGTCAGAGAATTGATGCCTTCGAACTGTGGTGCTGGAGAAGGCACCTGAAAATCTCTTGTAAAGCAAGGAGATCAAGCCAGTTAATCTTAAGGGAAATCAACCCTGAATACTTGTTGGAAGGACTGGTGCTGAAGCTGAAGCTCTGGTATTTTGGTCATCTGATGGGAACAGCTGACTCATTGAAAAAGTCCCTGATGCCGGGAAAGGTTGAGGGCAGAAGACAAAAAGGGTGTCAGAGGATGAGATGGCTCGATGGCATCACTGATGCAAGGGACATGAACTTGGGCAGACTCCGGGATATGGTGAGGGACAGGAAGGCCTGGCATGCTGCAGTCCATGGGGTCTCAAAGAGTCACACACGACTGTGTGACTGAAACAGCAAGAAGAGCTCACATAATACTAAGACTGGACATTTCGTAATGTGTCATCCATTACAGAAAAGCAAGACCAGAGAAATGTACGAAAGTGAAGGCAGAATTTGAAAGGTGCTGAAGAAAATTCTGCTTCATGCTCTGTGGTGATATAAATGGGAAAGAAATCCAAAAAGGAGGGGTATGAATATATACATAGCTGATTTACTTGGCTGTACAGCAGAAACTACTACAACACTGTAAGCAACCAAACCCCATTAAAAAGAGAGAAAGAGAGAATGCGATAAAACAACAAAGAACAAATTCTTTCCCCGTGCAAATAAGTTCCAGTTCTTTCAAGGCCTCTGTTTATATTCCCTTCTTTTCCTTGTTTCAGTAAAGTACAAAGCTCCAAGTAAAATTTCTTTGATCCAGTTTCTTTTATTCGCTCTCACAAAAAAAAAAAAAACCTCATTTTGGATGATGTGATTCTTTATTTCATAATCTTCTAACTTCTGACAGTCAGTCCCCTCAGCCCCTCCATGTGCAAATCAAGGGTGCCCTGTTTTCTTATTTTTAAATTATCTTCAAGATGAAATTTATAATGTAGAATTAACAGGCTCAAATATTGATTTTAGGCTGATAAAGGCAGTTGAAATTAATAAATTTAGCTTGTGATTAAAGGTGTCAGAAATTTCCACCTGAGGTTTTGTTAATTTAACTTACCAGAGAGGAAATCGTAATTACAAATGAATGCATATTTGTTGTTGGGAAGCTGGCAGAAGATTCCCATTTTTCCTGATGACAGACAGTTTCCTTGGCTAAAATAAGTAACTTTGCTCCTCCAGTGAACCCCAAAAGTACAGAAGCAGCTACAATGCTGGTATGGCTCACTTTTTTTTTTTTTCCATTTTCTGCTTTCACAGTTTTCTGTGAATGCTTGCTTTGTAGAAGACTGAATATACTAGCCACAATTTATTGTCATTTTCCTCTTTTACCTGCTATAAAATATATATGTAAGGTTTGTGATTTTTTTTTTCTTAATGAAAACCTGCCATGTAGGGATTGATCAGTCATTCTCTCTGATTATTTCGTGACATTCATGTGGAGCCTGAGGAGGATTGAAATTTGTGTTTGGAGACTGAAAGTTTTCATAGTGCAAAGGAAAGCTTCTGTATTCTTTTTCAAGGTTAGTCTTTGTGAAGAATTTATTCTTACATAGTTTGGATGTCATTCCATCAAAATATGGATGAGCCAAATTAACATTTTCATACTTTGTAACTGAGGTGCGTTTTAACATCCTTCCACCAGAAATAACTAGTGAAATAGTACTAAAAACAGGTAAGTGTATTAGATAAGGTCAGAGCACAGAAGATGGAAGAGAAGTGGTTAATTGGATCCTATGATGAAACTAAATGAAATTAGGAATGCCCCCTAAAAGACAAGACTGTATGATTCCACCTGTGTGAGGTACCTACAGTGGTCAAATTCACAGAGACAGAAATAGAATGGTGGTTACCAGGAGCTAGGGGGAGCTGGGGAAAGGGAAGTTGTTATTTAATCAATACATAGTTTCGGATTTATAAGATGAAAAAGCCATGGAGCTCTGGAAATCTGTTTCACAACAGTAGCTACACCTAACATTGCTAAACTATACACTTTAAAAATTGTGAAGATTGTAAATTTTTTTACAATTGAAGTGTAGTTGACTTACGATGTTGTGTTTTAGGTATACAGCAAAGTGATTCAATTATTCTTTTTCAGATTATTTTCTATCATAGGACAGTAAATTTTATGTTGTTTTTTTTTTTTAACCACAATAAAAAGAAAATGAGGAATGCAAAATGTCAGTTGAATTTAGCCACAGAGAGGTCATTCAGGACCTCAGCAAGAATATGGTTTTCTGGAGGCTGGAGATGAGCCCACTTGAGGCAGTGGAAGAGGGGCAGGCAGCTGAGGAAATGGAGACTATGTAAGTTAAACTTACTTCATAGTGTCTGGATGTTAAGGTTCATGGGGGAAATAGAAGGTGAAGGCATTTTCGTTGTTATTGTTGTTTTAAGAGAAACTATAGCATTTTTGAATGGGGATCCACAGCCTGTAGGGGCAAATAGAAAATGTGAGAGAAATTGATTGAGGCCAGAGATTGATTGGTGCTGCTGAGAAAAGGGGAGGAGCTAGAGTCTACATAAGGAATGAGCAATCTGAGAGTTGCCAGGGCTGGTGGATAGAGTTCCTCTGGCTGCCCCTACAGGTATGGTCAGGTGGGTAGGTTAATGAGATGGGCAGCCTCACTCCTGCTTTGCCTGAGCAGACAGTTTACATGGGTCCCCACTGAAGGGCGTGGAAAGGCCCAGTACAGAGATTATACAAAGAAAGGCACAATGGCCGAGAAAGATAATGCGCAAATAGCTCTTTGTTCATTTTCCCTGAGAAAAGCAGGCCAAAAGTCTGCAAGCCCAGCTCTCCAGACATATCTGGGCAGTGTTCATACCTCGCTCTAGGGAGAAATGAAAAATGACTTAAGTAACAGACTAAGCCAAAAGTCTTGCTGCCTCAGAGGTGCCGTTAATTAGAGCTTCTTCCAACCCTAAAAAGAATATATATTGGGGAATAACAGAAGGAGAATAGATATTGATGTCTGTTCCATACTAAATGAGATAGTTTTTTTTTTTTAATTTTAAGGCTAATAATAGACTTAAAATTTTTTTAAGTCTATTATTTTTAGACATTGGCTAAACAAAGAGATAGATAATCAGTGTGTTTAGCACAAGGGAAATCTCCTGAGTACATTTGTTTGGAAACTTAGAAATCTGGCTTTAAAGGGTATTTTATGAGTTATATGAACTTTATTTTCAAATGATATTCATTTTTCTAGTCAACAGAGTTTGTGGAGGTGTTGAAAAACAACTCCTTCAATTCACTCTTTTTTTCTTAACTGTCCTCATTATGTATTATATATTAACTATATATTATATATTAATATATAGGTATTGATAATATTTTTCTAGGATATTGATAATTCTTTATGTTTTAAAGGATATTTTGAAAGTTTTTTTTTTGGAGTTCTAGTCATTTCTTTGAAGTTGTTCTTGTATCAGTTCTTAAACAGTAATACCTGTTTCACCTGAATTGGGAAACAGTCTCTAGAAGGTACAAGATATATTCTGTGGAAAAATAATGTACATATAGTGAGTTTGTACTTGAAAACAATAAATTTCTGCAATGCATTTATTTAATAAATACTTATTTGTTGGTTTCTATGTTGTTAGCACTTCGTTTTACTTATACCAGTGAATGTAACTATCTCTGACCTTAGGGAACTTCTAATCTAGTGAGGGAGTCCAGATTCAAACAAATAACCACATAAATTGTATAATTAATATAACAACAAATTATGTGAAGAAAAAGTACAAGGTAGTATAAAACCAGATGACACAGGCAGCATTTAGGTAATTTGGGAAATTAGGGAGACCTCCCTGAGGAGGTGACATTTAAACTGAGGCCAGAAGGATACTTAAGACTGAGTGTGATGAAG
>SJYC01049898.1:0-25356 GCA_006408675.1 Madoqua kirkii | reverse complement strand
CGACTGAACTGAGTCACAGTGTTTCAGGCATACAGTATAAGTGAATCGCTTTACTATATGCCTGAAACATTGTAAGTCAATAATATTAGATTTTTCGCATTCTTTTCCGTTAGTTATTATAAGATATTGAGCATAGTTCCTTTCTATACAGTAGGCCCTTGTTTATCTATTTTATATACAGTAGTATGTATGTATCTGCTGGCTCAGAGGTTAAAGTGTCTGCCTCCAATGCAGGAAACCCGGGTTTGATCCCTGGGTCGGGAAGATCCCCTGGAGAAGGAAATGGCAACCCCCTCCAGTATTCTTGCCTGGAGAATCCCACGGACAGAGGAGCTTGGTAGGCTACAGTCCATGGGATCACAAAGAGTTGGACATGACTGAGTGACTTCACTCACTCACTTCACTTCCCCTTTGGTAACCCATAAGTTGGTTTTCTATATCTGTTTGTCTACTTCTATCTTGTAAGTAAGTTCATTTGTGTGTGTGTTTTTTTTATTCCACATGTGAGTGATGGCATATGGTATTTGTCTTTCTCTGTGTGACTCAGTTATAGTTTCTAGGTTTTTCCTTGTTGCTGTAAATGGCATTATTTCATTCTTTTTATGGATGAGCAGTCCATTGTATATATGTGCCACATCTTCTTTATCCATGGGAATCCATTCTCTTGATGGACACTTAGGTTGCTTCCATGTTTTGGCTATTATAAATAGTGCCGCTATAAACACTAGGGTGTGTGTATCTTTTTGAATTAGAGTTTTTGTAAAATAATCTGACCATCAGAAATCTTTTAAAAGGTACTTATGCTTAAATTTGGTTTCCATTATTATTCTTTATTGTGTCTTTACTCTCAATTGTGTTCAGCACTGCCATTAGGTAAACTGTCTTTCATGTTTTATTTATGATAAAATTATTAAACTGCTTAAGTTTTTTCATGTATTTTTTAACATCGAGCAGATTTGAGTTTTCATTAAACTCGTAGAAATAATAGAAGAAGGTGATGGCTGTGCTACACTTGAATGTGAGGGAACAATAATAGGGAATAGCATTTCAAGGTAGTTAAAACAGCTCTAATGTGATTTTTCAAAACTGCTGTTGTCAGAAGTGCCCTAAACCTGCCATCAGGTCTGGATGACTCATGGGAGGGCTTAGCAGAACGTAGTCTGTAGGAGCGCTCGTGATTGAGAGTCATTGCAGTGAGAGCAGAATCGGCACGGAGAAAGGTGCGTGGGGCCAAGTCGAGAAGAAAGGGGGCTCAAGTTTCCAGACCACCCCGTGAGGTCACCCATGACGTGTGGATGCCTACTGCAAGGAGTCACAAGACAGGCACAGTGTTCCCTACCGGAGAAGCTATTTAGAAACCGAGTTCCTGAGACGGGTTTCGTTGGGGCTCATCATGTAGGCATGCTGTGCCTCGGTCGTACCCAGTCTCCAGCTTGCAGAAGGACAGCAGGTGTTCATCATAAACCACACTGTGGATAAAGTTGAGGTGCAGTGAGCACTCTTTATCTTTTAGAGAAACTTTTATGTGACTGTAGGGAACTGTTGCCCAGCCAAGTTCCCAAAAGCCAGTCAAAGGGCAGCCTTGCAGCAGCCTTCCTAAGGGTAGGTGGCATCAGCCTGCTCTGTTAGGCTGTGCAAGGTTCAAGAGGCATGGGGGAAATTAGGTAATCTTAGTCATTTACAGTAATATCATGGGCACGATTGCAGTTGAAACTTCAGCCTAACAGTATAACTAAGGGTATTTATTTTGTCTAGCTATTGATTTCAGGTATTGAAGGAATTGAGTCTCTGTGCATAGAATTATTTAGTAAGTGGTAGCTCAATTTCTGTTGAAAAGCCAGTAGGATGTATTATTGTTGTTGTCATTGTTACCATTTTTATTATACTTCATTTGAGAGAAACTGTTTATGGTATTACACCATTCCAGAAGTACCTACTTTATAATTTGGACTACCTAGAATTATTTTTTAATGATGATATATAAGTATAAATAACAAAGACTGGGATAATAAAAGCCATATCATCTTCTATTTCAACTGGAACCAGTGTAAATAAGCCCTCCTGTTAAGCAAATAGTTTTGATTGAGAGAGGACAGTGGCAGACTTGTCTCTTGTTTTCTTGTATCATGAACGCTGAACACTGGATGCTATGTTAGGCTGCAGATACTGTCTCCTGTTTTCCACTATGTAACCCAATGTCTGGCACGTATGATAGTAGGTGCTGAAGTATTTACTGAATGAATGAGTAACTGAGCGAGTGTGTGAGTGAAACGAGTGACTGGTGAGATGTCAGGGAAACTTAATCCATAAGATACCAGAAGAATGTGGTAAAGAAAAAGCTGCTTCTGCCATTTCATACAGATTATCAAGGATTCTCCAATAGTTAATTGTTGTATTGTACATGACCCTTCTGGAATGTTGGGATAGAGGAAATTAGCTTCTTATTTAAAAGAATTGACTGTAACTTTTCCAGTGCCTAATTTCTCAGGTTTGGGCTTCCCTGGGGGCTCAGTGGTAGAGAATTTGCCTGCCGATGCAGAAGAGGTGGTTTGATCCCCGGGCCACGAAGATCCCCTGGAGAAGGAAATGGCAACCCACTCCAGTACTGTGGCTGGGATAATCCCATGGACAGAGGAGTCTGGGTTACAGTACACAGAGTTGCAAAAGACTCAGACCTGGCTTAGCAACTAGATGACAAAAACAGCAATTTCTGAGTGGACCTTTTAAAGGGAATTTCCAAAGACTGAGCAAATGCACCCTGATTGTTTTCCTTTCCTTTTGTTTTTTTTCTGTTTTAAAGAGAGGCAGTCCCCTGTCATGGTATTAGAGTTTTCTTTAAAATATCATATTTTTGTTTCCCTTTAGAGATTTAATAGGCTGAGAAAAGGACAAATCACTACTAGGTTAGATTATTACCACTTTACCAAAAACATCTCCTCCTTTTCTCTCCAGCAATGCCCAGGAGCCTTCTCAGCAGCCTGCACCATCAACAGGTGCAGCTTGGAGCTCCCCCGAGAGGCTGGGAAGCCCAGGCTCGACCAGACCAGGGGTGGC
This sequence comes from Madoqua kirkii, assembly GCA_006408675.1. NCBI lineage: Eukaryota > Metazoa > Chordata > Mammalia > Artiodactyla > Bovidae > Madoqua > Madoqua kirkii. The sequence continues at coordinate 22,302 of SJYC01049898.1, read as the reverse complement.
CGGGCTCACCACTGCTGCCGCCTTCAAGCCTCTGGGGTCCAGTGGGATCAAGTCATCCAGCTGGCAGCAGCCCAGCCAAGCAGGTACTTCACCAGAGAAATCTCTTGCTTTTTTGCATTTAAGTGTAACTGTGAAAATGTGTTCTGGGATATATTTCAGCTAGAATTCACTGCTGAAACCCTTCTCGATCATCTGAGATTTACAAAAGACTGGCGAGAGTAGTTGCAGCTATTTTTTCCTCTGAAGTGTCTGATTAACATTCTGTGTGTGTGGGACACAGTTGCCACTTGCTATTTATAATTATAGAATTGAGAGCGTTTCCTGGTTTTCCAGATTATCCATGAAGCATGAGTTGATTTGTAAATTTGGGGTCTTATTAACAAACTATGTTGTTTGAAGGTTAGCCTTGGACATACAACATCCTGATTTTGATCATATACACAGAATAACAGGGACAGATAAATTTGCTGCGTCAGTTATCGAAGAAAGAGTCTTTACTTCCTATCATTGGGCTCCATCTGGAAACCTGACGTGACCTTCACTTCTGTAGATAAATAGCTTTAAATAAGATCACTTAACCTTGATCCTCAGTTTTCTGATCTGCAAAATGGAAGACTAAATACTTCTCCCAACATGAGTGTAAGTTATGGTTGTAGGATGAAAGTGCCACTTTAAGATGGGACTACACTTAAATGCTGCTGGTCCCACCCTCAGTCTTCATCTCTTCACACTCTTTACACTCTCCTAGATGATATGAATCAAGATTCCCTTTACTACCCAGCCACTGGTAGTTTACTTCCTATCAGGCTTCCCTGATAGGGAAGAATCCATCTGCAGTGCTGGAGATCCTGGTTCGATTCCTGGGTCAGGAAGATCTGCTGGCGAAGGGACAGGCTACCACTCCAGTATTCTTGAGCTTCCCTTGTGGCTCAGTTGGTAAAGAGTCCACCTGCAATGCGGGAGACCTGGGATTGATCCCTGGGTAGGGAAGATCCCCTGGAGAAGGGATAGGCTACACACTCCAGCATTCTGGCCTAGAGAATCACAGGGACTGTATAGTCCTTGGGGTCGCAAAGAGTCAGACTTGACAAAGTGGCTTTCACTTCACTTCTCACCCTCAACCTTGTTGACCTCCAAATGGTACCTCCAACGCTGTGTGTCTGAGAATATCCTGCCTGTCTCTGGGAATAATAACCAGGCAGCAGAGCGAGAGTGAAAGCTTGGGACTCCATTGCCATGTTCTCACAGTAACTAACACCTAATGATTCCATCTCTTCCTGAGTATTCCTCAGATTTCTTTTCTCCTCTTTGTGGTCACAGCAGCTGCCTTGGTCCAGGCCCTGGTCTTTGCAGACGACTCCTAATCAATTTCCCCATCTCCTCACCCTGGAAGTCTGTCCTCCTTACTGCAAGGGATATTTCTGAAACTCACTTGCCCACATTACTGTCCTGCTGCAAAGGCTGGACTGTTTCCCCCTTCCTTCACTAATCATGAAGACCTTTTCCCTCTGACCTCTGCTGACTTTTCAGTCTCATCTCCTGCTGCTCACACTTTGTAACTGCTCTGGTTTTACTAAAACTTTTTCAGTTACTGAGACTTGCCATGTTAGTTTGCTTTTGAAAGATCAGGCTCCTCTGCAAAGAAGACACTTTTTTAACTTATCCCTTGTATATTTCTAGTCTTCCTTCATCAGTTTTGGGATGGGTATTAATTGAATATACAAGGGGCTGCTTTGGAAAATATTATAACTTTATAACTTTCTACATAAAAATAGATCATTTATTATTTTTTTTAGTTGATAAGAGTAGAAAGAATGAATTTTTAGTTAAATTGGAATCCATCTTTGTTTTGTATTTTCCATAACATTTAAATATATTAACACTAACTTCATTTATTATAAGTAAATTATCTTTAATATATTACTAATCATTTATACAGTTAAAACTTATTTCATAGTGTTATTTGCATGTTTTGAATTACCATTACTGTTTTTTAAAGCTAAAAGCATTGTGTGGAAGAAAGAGGAAAGGCCATTACGCATGACCTGGACTATTTTGTTTGCTTGTTTATTATTATTACCTTAATTAAAAAAAATTTTTTTTAATTTGATTGAGCTGCCCAGCAGATAGGATCTTAGTTCCCCAACCAGAGATCAAACCTGTGCCCCCTGCAGTGGAAGAGCAGGGTCCTAACCACTTGACTGCCAAGAGGTCCCCTGATTGAGACAATTTTAAACGAAAGACTATTTTATTACTTTTGAAAACTTAAAAGATTTTGAATAATATCATTAGCAAGACCTGTTTTCTTGGAAATAATGCTGACACCTCAGCCGTCAGTTCAGTTCCGTTCAGTCACTCAGTCGTGTTCAACTCTTTGCAGCCCCATGAATCGCAGCATGCCAGGCCTCCCTGTCCATCACCAACTCCCGGAGTTCACTCAGACTCACGTCCATTGAGTCGGTGATGCCATCCAGCCATTTCATCCTCTGTCATCCCCTTCTCCTCCTGCCCCCTAATCCCTCCCAGTATCAGAGTCTTTTCCAATGAGTCGACTCTTTGCATGAGGTGGCCAAAGTACTGGAATTTCAGCTTTAGCATCAGGCCCTCCAGTGAACACCCAGAACTGATCTCCTTTAGAATGGACTGGTTGGATCTCCATGCAGTCCAAGGGCCCTACACATTTTTAATTATTTCCATTTATTTAGAACTTATCTATAACAATGAAGAATTGCTGTATTTATTTTATATATGATTAGAATACAAAAAGTAACTTTCACAAAAAATTTGGAGGGTGTAGTAATTGGAAGCAAATAGAATGTTTCCTAAAAGAGCAAGGAAAAGACTAAATTTTAGAGGTAGAACTGAAAGGATGGTACAGAGTATACGTGTTGTGTAGTGCAGGAAGGTATGTGTACCACTTTTGGAAAATCAGAAACTGGGCAAAATACTACTCAGCCTGTTAGAATAAAAAGAAAACTTCCAATTGCTGTCAAACTCTTGGAGGATACACTACAGCAAAATTACCACAAGGGGGCGATAGAATCCTTTTTTCTCTCATTCTAATATAATTTAATAATCAAAACAGGCAAATAAATATAATCATGATTCACATGGTTAGTATTTAAAATATTAACCCTTTTACAGAAGGTGTAACTGAATTTAATCTGATCAAAACTATAACAGGATAGAAAACTGTATGTTATATAGTATAAAGCATTAATTATTATTAAAAGGAAGTATGTTTTGCCATTGTGAAGTGTTAGTTGAATTACATCTTGATGCTTAAATCATAAAAAATTTGCAGAACTCCTGCTGTTTATCTTGCTCTAGGTACTATACTGGCACTTAGTGAGTTTATGTTATGTTAAAGTTACTTATTTTATGTTACTTTGTAAAAATTGTCAAATAAATACAAAATTCCTAGCCACTCAAGTTCTTTTATTCTACTCTAACAGTATACTGTATTTCAAACAAAATAAAACAATACCTCAGAATCTACTCTTAGTCTCTAATAGTTTCAAAGACTCCCTTATGCAAATGTTTCCCATTTGTTCTTTTGATTTAGAAGGTTTTAACTGTCACATTTGACTGTGTGGATCATGACAAACTGGAATGCTCTTAGAGAGATGGGAATACCAGACCCTCTTACCTGTCTCCTGAGAAACCTGTATGCAGGGCAAGAAGCAACAGTTAGAAGCCTGTGTGGAACAGCTGAGTGGGTCAAGATCAAGAAAGGAGTAGGACAGGGCTGTCTGCTGTCACCCTGTCTGTTTAACCTATATGCTGAGCACATTGTGAGAAATGGTGGGCTGGATGAGTTACAAGATGAAATCAAGATAGGTGGGAGAAATATCAACAGCCTCAGATATGCAGATGATACCACTCTACTCTTGTTGAGGGTGAAGGAGGAGAGTGAAAGAGCTGGCTTAAAACTAATATTAAAAAAACTAAGATCATGGCATCCTGCCCCATTGCTGCATAACAAATAGAAGGGGAAAAGGAGGAAGTAGAGATTTCCTCTTCTTGGGCTCTAAAATCACTGCGGACGGTGACTGCAGCCATGAAATCAGAAGACAGTTGCTCTTGGCAGGAAAGCAGTGACAAGCCTAGAAAGTGTGTTGAAAAGCAGAGACATTACTCTGCCCACTAAGGTCCATATAGTCAAGGCTGTGGTCTTCCCAGTGGTATCATTACGGTTGTGAGAGCTGGACTGTAAAAAGAGGCAGAATGCCAAAGAATTGATGCCTTTGCACTGTGATGCTGGAGAAGACTCCTGAAAGTCCCTTGGACAGTAGTTGCTCTTGGCAGGAAAGCGGTGACAAGCCTAGAAAGTGTGTTGAAAAGCAGAGACATTACTCTGCCCACTAAGGTCCATATAGTCAAGGCTGTGGTCTTCCCAGTGGTATCATTACGGTTGTGAGAGCTGGACTGTAAAAAGAGGCAGAATGCCAAAGAATTGATGCCTTTGCACTGTGATGCTGGAGAAGACTCCTGAAAGTCCCTTGGACAGCAAGGAGATCAAGCCAGTCAGTCTTAAGGGAGATCAACCCTAAATATTCACTGGAGGGACTGATGCTGAAGCTCCAGTATTATGGTCATCTGATACGAACAGCTGACTCATTGGAAAAGTCCCTGATGCTGGGAAAGAAAGAAGCCAAAAGGAGAAGAGGGCATCAGAGGATGTGATGGCTGGACGGCATTACCGATTCAGTGAACATGAACTTGAACAAATTCTGGGAGATGGTGAGGGACAGGGAGGCCTGGCATGCTGCAGTCCATGGGGTCACAAAGAGTCAGACACGACTAGGTGACTGAACAACAAAAGTTGTTGCATGATGTGTTCTTAATGTTCTTCACAAGTGACTCGTGAAAAGGACAGTTTCCACCAAAGGTTGCAAAAGCTTCAGAGGCAAGTCACTGCACTCCTTTGGACTCAGATAAAGCATTAGCAGGTGGCATTGCTTCTCTCACACCAAGAACTTCAGGTGTCTTTTTCTTGGTAGTTCACAGCTGTGCTTTAGTGTAGGTTAAGAAAAGAGGAAAAAAAGATTTTTTAATCCTCCTACCCTCCCACCACCACCAAAGAGTTCCTATCACCAGTAATGACATTTTAAAATAATTCCTACAATAGGATAGGAAGGATGGTATCAGAAACACTAAAATGCAGTCTGTGGCCCATGTAGTTGATAATGAAACAGTTTAATGGATCATAGCCAGTATTTTCATTTAAAAATGAAATAGAATAGAAAAATTGAGAATATTTTACTATATGAAGTATGTTAACATTATCGGTAGGTATCATGTTATGAAAATGTGGTTTTAGTTTACATATATATGTATGTATGTGTATATGTATGTACATAACTATATACAAACGTGTATTTTGGATCAGCCGATGAAGTGCACAACAGGAAAAGTGTATTTCTCAGTTTTTTATAGTTAAGAACAAGTTTGAAAGTCATTTATTTAAAGAAGTGTTTTAGTCATATGAGTTTTGAAATGATAACCAAAAAGAAGAAAAAAGATTGCATTGAAAGGGTAATTGAAATTTTAAGCCTTACTAGAGCAAAAAAGTTGGCTTAAAGCTCAACATTCAGAAAATGAAGATCATGGCATCTAGTCCCATCACTTCATGGCAAATAGATGGAGAAACAGTGGAAACAGTGTCAGACTTTATTTTGGGGGGCTCCAAAATCACTGCAGATGGTGACTGCAGCCATGAAATTAAAAGATGCTTACTCCTTGGAAGAAAAGTTATGACCAACCTAGGTAGTATATTGAAAAGCAGAGACATTACTTTGCCGACTAAAGTCCTTCTAGTCAAGGCTATGGTTTTTCCTGTGGTCATGTATGGATGTGAGAGTTGGACTGTGAAGAAGGCTGAGTGCCAAAGAATTGATGCTTTTGAACTGTGGTGTTGGAAAAGACTCTTGAGAGTCCCCTGGACTGCAAGGAGATCCAACCAGTCCATTCTGAAGGAGATCAGCCCTGGGATTTCTTTGGAAGGAATGATGCTAAAACTGAAACTCCAGTACTTTGGCCACCTCATGCGAAGAGTTGATTCACTGGAAAAGACTCCGATGCTGGGAGGGATTGGGGGCAGGAGGAGAAAGGGACGACAGAAAATGAGATGGCTGGATGGCATCACGGACTCAATGGACGTAAGTCTGAGTGAACTCCAGGAGATGGTGATGGACAGGGAGGCCTGGCATGCAGTGATTCATGGGGTCTCAAAGAGCTGGACATGACTGAGCAACTGAACTGAACTGAATGCATATATATGGAATTTAGAAAGATGGTAACGATAACCTAGTATGGGAGACAGCAAAAGAGACACAGATATATAGAACAGTCTTTGGACTCTGTGGGAGAGGGAGAGGGTGGGATGATTTGGGAGAATGGCATTGAAACATGTATAATATCATATATGAAACGAATCACCAGTCCAGGTTCGATGCATGATACTGGATGCTTGGAGCTGGTGGACTAAGACGACACAGAGGGGTGGTATGGGGAAGGAGGAGGGAGGGAGGTTCAGAATGGGGAACACGTGTATACCTGCGGTGGATTCATGCTGATATATGGGAAAAGCAATACGATATTGTAAAGTAATTAACCTCCAATTAAAATAAATACATTTATATTTTTTTAAATAAAATTAAATTTAAAAAATAAAACCAAGCACTTTGCCATTAAAAAAAAAAGTAAAGAAAAAGCTCCTGCTGCTGGAAATGATTGAAGGCAGGAGGAGAAGAAAACAGAGGGTGAGATGGTTGGATGGCATCACCAACTCGATGGACATGAGTTTGAGCAAGCTCTGGGAGTTGGTGATGAACAGGGAAGCCTGACACCCTGTAGCCCATGGGTTTTGCAGAGTCACACATGTTGAATGCCTGAACTGAACTGAACTGAGAGCAGATAATACAAAACAAGAAGCAGAAAGAGCCGTCTATGATTCCTTTTGTCAGAAATGCACAGTGAGTGTAGAAATGTCCCTAAATTGGAGCTCTAAGGCCTCCTAATAGAGAAATATGCACCTCAGTGCAAGAGGGACATGGTTAAGTTTTCTCCGTCCATGCCTAGAGAACATCTCTGATGTGAAACAGAGAAGATATATAACAGAGCCCTATGGGCCTGAAATATGAATGTAAGCTTCACAGCATCAAAAGAACATCCATAGCTGGAGTTATGATCCTGTCTCTGGCTTAAAATAAAAATTGAAATAAAAATGGAGGGTCCCCCGAAAGTAGCTAAAGTTGGGGAAATATATCCTTAAGATATGTAGGATAATCAAACTCCATCTCAGATGCTAGGGTGAGGCTATTTTTAACCCTACTTTGTAAGGTCGGTAAATAATCCTTCTTAGTTATGCTCTGTAGTTATTCTTCTTCAGAGTGAATTTAAAATGAAGCACAATTTGAAATAAAGAAAAGTCCCCCACCCTCTTCCCTTCTGCCAGGTAAGTGTATAACACTTCCTGCCAAAAGACTCCCAAGTAAATAAATTGCATTGAACCCAAGACTTGGATCTGTACAAATGTTTCCAGAATGCAACTATCAACCTGTCACCGAAGTAGGGGCAAGGAGCCCTTCTTATCTGGCAAGTATTAAAGAATGTTGGATGAATTAAGTTTACTACCACTATATCTCATGAGAGAGGGTAGGCTAATAAAACAAAAGTGTGGGCTGATTAATTCTTTGTGTTTATTGGCAGGGCCTTTCTAAGATATTCCACCACACACTCCCTGGGTTTATATTATGTTGGAGATGTCTAATATGTTTCTAAAATCCATTATTCAGGAATAGAGGCAAAAAGTCACCATCTTTCATGTGCCAGGCCATGAAAGAAAGTGATCATTGAAAAAAATACAAGAAGCCTTTGTCTTAGGTAAGTTTCACATAAAATTCTGCATGTTAGTATTCAGAATTGCTTTGGAATCCTTCCAGGCAATAGCCCATGGGGTGACAGGACAAAATAAAGGAGGAAATGTGCTATCTACGTTAATATGTGCATTTCTTAAAGTGAGGTTCTATCTAAAGTAATTCAGAGTGCTTGCCCACTGGGTCAGCTTCCAAACAATTTCTGAAAACATTATTTATATTTGGTGAATAAAGAATACCAGGTTACAGACATAATTTAGACTGCATTTAGAGAGCAGAGGATTGGTAGCTGGAAAACCAAATTGACCTGAATGTTTTTGCTATTATAGTATTATAAAGAAATTTCATTTCTAAATAAATCCCAACAGACTGAGCAACCGATTGGCATTATGAAATAGTGAGTTTATTATTGTGTTATTCTTTCTTTATTTGTTCATTCAATCAATCAACAAGACTGTTTATATGAAGCCTTGTGCTTAATGCTGGAATAGAGTCCTCAAACTCATGCAATTTATATTTGAGAGTAATTTCTATCCACTCATTCTAAAGTCAAGACTCTTAATACATATCGTAATAGTTCATGAGTGTCCAGTCACTAAATCGTTGTCTTTGCTACCCGTTGCACTGTAGCCCACTAGACTCTTCTGTCTATGGAATTTTCCAGGCAAGAATATGGGAGTGGGTTGTTATTTCCTTTTCTAGATCTTCTTGATCCAGAGATTGAACATTTAAGTCTCCTGCATTGGCAGGCAGACTCTCTACTACTGAGCCAAATGGGAAGCCCATACAGTAATAGTATATAAGAAAAAATAGTATTGGGGAATTTACATAAAGAATGACTCCACCTTAAGATAAGATAATGAACATAATGAGATATTGTTATAGTCAGAGGCCAGTTTACTTGCAATTTAATGGAATTATTTTTGAAACCTGTATATATTTCTTCCGCTTTGATTTTGATCAGTGAATTGAATAGATTGGTGTGAAGAATGGGCTAAGAAAAGCAAGAACTTTTCAATAAAATGACATAAAACAAAGGAATTTTCACATCTTGCATATTTCAGCTATACCTGCTTTTCAAAGATCAGGAATCCAAGAGTCATAATGACTTCCTTCTGTTCCTTACCAGCTTCTCAATACCCCATTGCCCCACCAAGCCAACCTACTAATTCTATGCTCTTAAAATACCTCAGAGACAGCCCCTACTCACCATTCTCACTGTCACTATCTTAATTTTCCTTAGATTAACAAAATAGTCATTATGTGTATTTTCTGCCTTCTTTTGGTCCATGCTCTGTATTTATCTTCACATGTCACACAGAGCTCATTCTGAAACCCATTCTTCTTTCTTTAATTAGAGTCTCCAGTGGTTATCCAAGCATAGAGTACGCCACATAAATCCCAAATGCTATAGTGTCACATACAAGGCCATTTCATATCCATTTTCTTCCTGCTTTAGAAGTCTCTAATAAACACAACAGTCCCATATGATACTCCGCATTCTGGTCCCTGAAACATCTCAGTTACCATCATACATCTATTTTTTGTAATGCTTTTTCTTCCTCAGTGGCTAATCCCCCTCAACCTTCATCCATCTGGTAAAAACTCAGTGTTCAAGACTCAGTTCAACAATCTGCTTCTCCTCAAACCTTTCTAAGCAAGACCTACTCTTCTAACATACTCTTCAGTGGAGAGTTAGCTACTTCCTCTTCCGTGCTCCATAGTAGCCACTCTAAAACTTTATTACAGGTACCTGTCTAAGGATTCAATGAACATGAATTGAATCCTTTGATAGGATGGATTCAATGACATGAATTTGACCAAACTCCAGGGGACAGTGGAAGACAGAGGAGCCTGGCATGCTACAATCCATGAGGCTGCAAAGACTTGGACACAGCATGGTTACTGAGCAACAACAATCTAATGATTTGTCTAAACCATTAGCCATCAAACTCCTTAGGAACATAAGCTGTTAATTCACAACTCTTTTCCCTGTGTCTTGTGCAAAATATATGATATAGATAATGTTCAGCTCTTATTTATTTTAAAAAGAAAATCAGTGAACTCATAAATATAAAATCCACATTTTTTTAATATAGTTCACCTAAAAGAGAGCAGGATAAAAAATATATACAGGTGACTAAAGAAACGTGAATATTTTCAAATGGTGAATCTGAGCTCCCCCCTCGCATTTTAGAGAAATAATTGACTCTACAAGTTTAAGGCATACAGCATGATAGTTTGATATGCATATTTTGTGAAATGATTGCACTAGGTCAGCTAATATTCCTCTTCTCATACAGATATGACTGAGCAACTTCACTTTCATTTTCCACGTTCATGCATTGGAGAAGGAAACAGCAACCCACTCCAGTGTTCTTGCCTGGAGAATCCCAGGGATGGGGGCCTGGTGGGCTGCCGTTACGGGATCACACAGAGTCGGACACGACTGAAGTGACTTAGCAGCAGCAGCAGCAGCATATAGATACAATAAAAAAATAAGAAAGAAAAAAAGAGAAAAGGGGGGAAATTCTTGTAATGAGAAGTTTTAGAATTTATTCTCTTTTCTATATATCCTGCAGCATAGTTGGCTATAGTCATGGTTGTACATTACATCCTTATATCTTATAGCTAGAAGCTTGTATCTTTTGACTACCTTCCTTCAGTTCCCCTTCAGTCACTTGCCTCTTCTGATAACTAATCTAATCTCTTTTGTTGTGAGGATTTGTTTGTTTGTTTTATGTTTCTATTTAGATTTCAGATATAAGTGAGATCATACAGTATTTGTCTCTCTTTGTCTGACTTATTTCCCTTAACATAATGCCTTCAACATCCAACCATGTTGTTGCAAATGGAAGGATTCCTTGCCTTCGTATGGGTGAATAATGTTCCATTGTATATATAATCACAATTTCTTTATCTATTCATCCATTAATAGACACTTACATTCTTTCCGTGTCTTGGCTATTGTGGATAATACTCCTATGAGCATGGGAATGCAGATACATTTTTGAATTAGTGTTTCCAATTATTTTGCATGTATTCCCAGAAATGGAGTTCCTGGCTTTTGTGGTAGTTCTATTTTTAGTTATAAAAAATTCCATGGATAGGGGAGCATAATGGGCTACAGTCCATGAGGTCACAAACAGTAGAACATGACTGAGCTACTTCATTTATTTTTAATTATTTGAGTAAATTCCATACTGTTGTACCAATAGCGGTACCAGTGGTGGTACCAACAATGCCTGCGTTCCCTCTCCTCTACATACATTTCAGCATTCATGATCTCTTCATTTTTGGTGATGGTCATTCTATAAAGAATGAAATGATATCTCATTGATATTTTAATTTGCATTACCTAATAATGTTGAACCTGTCTTCATGAGACTGATGGCTTTTTGTGTATCTATTTTTGAGACAGCCTACTCAGGAAAGCCTTCCTCAATGATCAATGCAAAGAGATAGAGGTAAAACATAGAATGAGAAAGACAAGAGATCTCTTCAAGAAAATTAAAGATACCAAGGGAACATTTTATGCAAAGATGGGGTCAATAAAGGACAGAAATGGTAGGGATCTAACAGCAGAAGATATTAAGAAGAGGTGGCAATAATACACAGAAGAACTGTACAAAAAAGATCTTCACAACCCAGATAATCATGATGGTGTGATCACTCACCTAGAAGCAGACATCCTGGAATGTGAAGTCAAGTGGTCCTGAGGAAGCATCACTACGAACAAAGCTAATGGAGGTGATGGAATTCCAGTGGAGCTATTTCAAATCCTGGAAGATGATGCTGTGAAAGTGCTGCACTCAATATGCCAGCAAATTTGGAAAACTCAGCAGTAGCCACGGGAATGGAAAAGGTCAGTTTACATTCCAATTCCAAAGAATGGCAATGCCAAAGAATGCTCAAAATACCACACAATTGCACTCATCTCACACGCTAGTAAAGTAATGCTCAAAATTCTCCAAGCCAGGCTTCAAAAATATGTAAACTGTGAATTTCCAGATGTTCAAGCTGGATTTAGAAAAGGCAGAGGAACTAGAGATCAAACTGCCAACATTCGCTGGATCATGGAAAAAGCAAGAGAGTTCCAGAAAAACATCTATTTCTGCTTTATTGACGATTTCAAAGCCTTTGACTCTGTGGATCACAATAAACTGTGGAAAATTCTGAAAAGGATGAGAATACAAGACCACCTGATCTGCCTCTTCAGAAACCTGTATGCAGGTCAGGAAGCAACAGTTAGAACTGAACATGGAACAATAGACTAGTTCCAAATAGGAAAAGGAGTACTTCAAGACTGTATATTGTCACCCTGCTTATTTAACTGCCATGCGGAGTATCTCATGAAAAACACTGGACTGGAAGAAACACAAGCTGGAATCAAGAATGCCATGAGAAATATCAATAACCTCAGATATGCAAATGACACCACCTACCCTTGTGGCCAAAAGTGAAGAGGAACTAAAGAGCCTCATGATGAAAGTGAAAGAGAAGAGTGAAAAAGTCGGCTTAAAACTCAACATTCAAAAAATGAAGATTATGGCATCCAGTCCCATGCCTTCACACCAAATAGATGTAGAAACAGTGGAAACAGTGAGAGACTTTATTTGAGGGGACCCCAAAATCACTGCAGATGGTGATTACAGCCATGAAATTAAAACAGACTTACTGTTTGGAAGGCAAGTTATGACCAACCTAGATAGCATATTAAAAAGCAGAGATATTACTTTACCAACAAATGTCCATCTAGTCAAGGCTATGGTTTTTCCAGTAGCCATGTATGGATGTGAGAGTTGGACTGTGAAGAAAGCTGAGTGCTGAAGAATTGATGCTTTTGAACTGTGGTGTTGGAGAAGACTCTTGAGACTCTCTTGGACTGCAAGGAGATCCAACCAGTCCATTTTGAAGGAGATCAGTCCTGGGTGTTCATTGGAAGGACTGATGCTCAAGCTGAAACTCCAATACTTTGGTGACCTCATGTGAAAAGTTGACTCATTGGAAAAGACTCTGATGCTGGGAGGGATTAGGGGCAGGAGGAGAAGGGGACGACCAAGGATGAGATGGCTAGATGACATCACCAACTTGATGGACATGAGTTTGAGTGAACTCTGGGAGTTGGTGATGTACAGGGAAGCCTGGCATGCTGCAATTCATGGGGTCACAAAGAGTCAGACATGACTGAGCAACTGAACTGACGGGTATATTTTCACTATCCTTAGTATGGCCACTGGCACAGAATGAGTACAATGTAAGTTTCTGCATAAAAACAAACAAAAAACTGAAATGAATGTTTTGTTTAGGTTTAGATCTGGGTGTCCTTGCATTGTTACATAATACATTGCTTATCGGTAGACTGAAGAAAGAAGATTTAATCTCACCAATGCTGGTGTGCAGCAGCTAACCCTGAAAGCCTGGAAGAGGAAGGATGATTTGCTCTATCTGAGCTGAGACATTCATCTTCTCTTGTGCTTGGACAAGGATGCTCCCAATCATCAGACATTCTAATTTGCACTAAATTACACTATCAGCTTTCCTGGGTCTCCAGTGTGAAAACTGTGGAATTTAGCTTCCATAATTGTCTCAGCCAATTCCTATAATAAATTTTCTTTATGCACACTCAACACACACACACACACACACACACACACACACATTCTACTAGTTCTGTGTCTATGGAGAACCCTGACTAATACACCATCCAGTATTAAGATGGTCAACATATTCATCATGTATAAGTTACCTCATCAATCTTGCTTTTACCCTTCCCAAATCAGGAATTCCCTTACATAATTTCTGCCTATCTTAATTAGACTGTGATTATATTAAACTTTGTAGGCAAAGTAATGTCTCTACTTTTTAATATGCTGTCTAGGTTTGTCAGCATAGTAAAGAAGAGATGTTACTTTGCCAGTAAAGGTCTGTATAGTCAAAGCTATGGTTTTTCCAGTACTCAGTATGGATGTAAGAGGTGGACCATAAAGAAGGCTGAGCACAGAAGAATAGCTGCTTTTGAACTGTGGTGTTGGAGAAGACTCTTGAGAGTCTCTTGGACTGGAAGGTGATCAAACCAGTCAATCCTAAAGGAAATCAATCCTGAATATTCATTGGAAGGACGAATGCTAAAGCTGAATCTGCAATACTTTAGCCACCTGATGCAAAGAACCAACTCATTAGAAAAGACCCCGATGCTGGGAAAAATTGAGGGGAGGAGGAAAAGGGTATGACAGAGGATGAGATGTTTGGATGGCATCACCGATTCAATGGACATGAGTTTGAGGAAGCTCCAGGAGATGGTGAAAGACAGGAAAGCCTGGAGTGCTGCAGTCCATGGGGTCACAAAGAGTCAGACATGGCTAGGTGAAAGAATACCAACAAGTTGATGTTGTTGCTGTTTGTGTGGCTCCTTTTACTCAGTATAATTATTTTGTGATCTGCCTACATTGTTAAGAGCTTCCCTTGTGGCTCAGCTGATAAAAAATCCGCCTGCACTGTGGGATACCTGGGTTCAGTCCCTGGGTTGGGAAAATCCTCTGGAGATGGAAAAGGCTACCCACTCAGTATTCTGGCCTGTAGAATTCCATGGACTGCCTAGTCCATGTGGTTGCAAACAGTCAGACAGGGCTGAGTGACTTTCAATGTCTTGTAAATTTATCAATAGATGACTTTTTTTTCATTCTGTGTGTTCTTCCATTGTTAGGTTATATCACCATTTGTTAATCCATGTGATGGATTACTTTCAGTTTTTAGTTATTGCAAATAAAGCTATTCAAACACTTGTATAAAGTTTTTTTTGTGTGGAAGTATGTTTTCATTTCCTTGGGACAAGCACCTGGGAGTGGATAGCTGGATCTTGTAAAAGCTACACATCTATTTTTAAAGGAAACTGCCAAACTTTTTTTCAATGCAATGGTACCATTTTCTGTTTCCACCAGCAGAGTGTCAGTGTTCCAATTCCTCCACATCACTGCCAATGATTAACATGTCCAGTCATTCTAAATATAGCCATTTCAATAGGTGTGTAGGGAGATCTTATTAAGGTTTACTTTTCATTTTCCTAATGACCAATACACTTAGTTATTATATATTTGCCATCAATATATCTTATTTGGAACACAATCAAGTGATGCAATTTTCACCATAAATCAATTTTAGAACATTTTTATAATCTCCTCTAACAAGATCTCTTGTAGCCATTTACAGTTAATCCTTATTCCCACCCTCAGCCTCAGGCGACTAGTCATTTAGTTTCTGGTCTATAAATTTGCTTTTTATAGACGTTTAGTGTAAATAGAGTCATAAAATATGTGATCTCTTGTGCCTGGCTTTGTTCTCTTGGCACAGCGGTTTTGAGGGTCAGCCATGATGTAGCATGTACCAGTTGTTCATTTGTTTTATTGCTGAATAGTAATCCATTGTAAGAATATAACAAAATTTTTATCCATTCACCTCCTGAGGAGGATTTAGGTTGTTTCCAGTTTGGGCAATTATGAATAATGCTGCTATGAACATTTAATTAACCTGAAAATCTTTCTGTGGACAGATATTTAGATATAGATTGAAATTCATTTGTTTGCAAATGGATATTGTCATAGACTGAAGTGAATGCCCCCAAAATCCACATGTTGAAGTTTTAACCCCCCAGAACTTCGGAATGTGACTGTACTTGAGACTGTGTCTTTAAAGAGGTAATTAAGGTTTAAAAAAAAAAAGAATGATAAGGGCGTGCTCTAATGAAAAGAGGAGATCAGGACACCACAAACATAGAGGGAAAGCCCTGTGAAGAGAGCAGAAAAAGACAGCCATCCACAAGTTAAGGAGAGAGACTTCAGAAGGAACTAGCCCTCCTAACAACTTGATCTCAGACGTTTATGCCCCAACCTGTGAGAAAATATTTTCTATTGTTTCTCGGTTCACAAAATTTTATATGGCAGCCCTAGCAAACTAACACACTGAGATCAATTTGTTCCCTGAACATTTGTTGAAAAAAGTAAATTTTTCTCCTCTGAATTGTCTATGTATGTATGTATGTCTCTGTCCATATTTGTGGGTTTATTTATAAACTTTCTATACTGTTCAATTGATTTAGATATTTAATTTTAAGTACTAAATTTTCTCAATTAATGCAGATTTATATTGTCTTGAAATCAGGTACTGTTCACCCTTTATTTTTGTTTTTTCCAAAGTTGCTTTATTGTTTTATTATTGGTCATTTACATTTCCATTCAGAATCAAACTGTTCAGAAATTTCTCCTAAGGTTTTAATTGAGAATTAAATGCATTTATAGGCCATTTTCAGAAGATTTGATATCTTAACCATATTGAGTCTTCTGAAACATGAAAAACAAGTATAACTTTAAATTCATTTAGATCTTCTGCACAAGTTGTAAAGAATCCACCTGCCAATGCAGGAGACTTAAAAGACACGGGTTTGATCCCTAGGTGGGGAAGATTCCCCTTGATGAAGGCATGGTAATCCACTCCAGTATTCTTGCCTAGTGAATCCCATGGACAGAGGAGCCTGGCAAGTTACAGTCCATACAGTCCCAAAGAGTCAGACATGACTGAAACAACTTAGAGCACATGCACATGTGTGTGTGTGTGTGTGTGTGTGTGTGTGTGTGTGTGTGTATGTATATATTAGTCCCTCAGTTGTGTTCCACTGTATGGAACCCCATTACTGAAGCCCTCTTAGCTCCTCTGACCATGGACTTCTCCAAACAAGGATACTGGAGTGGGTTGCCATTCCCTTCTCGAAGGGATCTTCCTGACGCAGGGATTGAATCAGCATCTCCTGCATTGCAGGCAGATTAGGCAATGGCACCCCACTCCAGTACTCTTGCCTGGTGAATCCCATGGACAGAGGAGCCTGGCAAGTTACAGTCCATACAGTCCCAAAGAGTCAGACATGACTGAAACAACTTAGAGCACATGCACATGTGTGTGTGTGTGTGTGTGTGTGTGTGTGTGTGTGTGTGTATGTATATATTAGTCCCTCAGTTGTGTTCCACTGTATGGAACCCCATTACTGAAGCCCTCTTAGCTCCTCTGACCATGGACTTCTCCAAACAAGGATACTGGAGTGGGTTGCCATTCCCTTCTCGAAGGGATCTTCCTGACGCAGGGATTGAATCAGCATCTCCTGCATTGCAGGCAGATTCTTTACCATCTGAGCCACTGGAGAAGCCTAGAAATTTATATAGATGTGTATATATATATATACATGTATATACAACCAGTCCATTCTGAAGGAGATCAACCATGGGATTTCTTTGGAAGGAATGATGCTAAAGCTGAAACTCCAGTACTTTGGCCACCTCATGAGAAGAGTTGACTCATTGGAAAAGACTCTGATGCTGAGAGGAGTTAGGGGCAGGAGGAGAAGGCAACGATCAAGGGTGAGATGGCATCACGGACTCAATGGACATGGTTCTGAATGAACTCTGGGATATGGTGATAAACAGGGAGGCCTGTCCTGCTGTGATTCATGGGGTTGCAGAGAACTGGACACGACTGAGCAACTGAACTGAACTGATGTGTGTGTATCTATATACACAGACAGAGGGCACAAAATGAAACAGAATAAAAGAAATGCAAAATGAAAGGCTATGTGCACTTGGAAGTTTTCTCTAAATGTTATTTTTCTAGCTGGGATTTCAATGCATATAAAGTTCATAAGGCATAGAGCCCTTAGGAATTTTACATTTCTACTATAAAATAGAATGTAGGTTTCTCTTTTAGCCTACTTATAAAGATTACCAACTCAAAAGGGTGTACAAAAACAACCAACCATACATTTTATCATAACGTGTTTTGAAAAAACACTGTAGCAGAAACCATACTAATTTTTTTCAAGTTCCTAATAATGAGTTCAAGATGCACTAACCACATTCACTGAATCCTTGCAAATTTTGTATTGTCTTTAGGACAAGAAACTCGCACTTTCACAGTATGTTTTTCTTCAAGAGGCCTCAAGGCACTGAAACTTTCTCCACCCTTCATGAGTCTCACCATGTAATGATTCACCATGGGTGGGGAATGTGGATATCACCGTTCATAAGCCCACCAATGTGGTCTTGGCAGTTACTGGAATCTACTGCAAAATAGGACAGAACACAAGGAATCCATCATTTTATATATTTTACTGCACAGACACTGGTCTTATAAAAACATGTAACACCAGTGTGAAAAGTGTTACATTTATAAAGCATATTTTTTAATGTTTTCTGTTTTATATAGCTGTTAATTCATATATTGAGTTTATCAGAAAATATCAATAATAAAATTTATTTATGGTAAGTTAGAGCCATTCTCTAAGACCACCAGCCCAAACTCTCAGATTTTAAGATTTTTAATCCTGTCTAATATTGGCCAGCCAATTTATTATACATTAGGGGAAGAGTCATTTTCCTGACAAAAAAAGAAAGAAAAATCACACACACACACAAATAATGTAGTAACCAGCCCTCGCTCCCTGGCTTTATCTTGAAATTACATCAATGACTAGTCGTGATGAACAACAACTCATAAAACTGTGACAGGAACAATTTTATATTCATTTAGCTCACATTCAGAAGTAAATTAGAACAGAGCTGACTAAATAGCCAAATATCTTTCATATTAGTGTAAGAACATATTAGTGTAAAATTTCATATTGTTCTTTTGGATATTTCTATAAATTTTTGTAAACATTGCTACACAATATTCATAGATTGTGCTATTAATGACTTTTGAAATCTTGAACAGAAAAAGAGAATTAACAACAGAGTATATGTTTTGATTTTAAGTGCCCGATCAATAGCCATGTTTTTCTTAAATATAAGAACAGCCAAAAAGCCACAAGAATCAACAGACGAAGGAGTTGAGCATCACAATTACTACTAATAAAAAGTGAATCAAAAGAGGTGACTTAGTACAAGATCATGATTGAATTCCTGGCACTCCTGGCACCATCGTCAATAATTACCCCCCAAATTCCTGGCTCCCCAACCAGAGGGAAGTACCTGTCTTACTCTAAAGTCCCTATAAAAATGTAAAATAAGAGGCTTCAGAAAAGACTGAGGTAAGTTTACTGAGTTTGCCTTGTTATATTTCAACAAATCGTAAAGCACATGTTAATCTTCAGTGTATTTAGTCACATTGCTTAAAAGCTGCAAAACATCTGTTATTTTAACCTTAAAATTATACTTCTTTCACACAGCACAGTGGAAAATAACAATAGTTTGAGTTTCCTTTCTAAATGAATGCATTTAACAGATAGATTTCACACTATGAAAAATAAAATTTCAGAGTCAGCAAGATCTTAGTGATATAAGATATAAATATCTCCCCTCACAAATGAAGAAGCTGCAATTCAGAAAGGATAAGTGACTTGTCCAACATTTCACTAGCTTTTAGTGACAGAAGTGGCATTGAAACAATTGCCTCCTTGCTTATGTATTTTCCTGGACTGTGAACTTAACAAGAATTTCTCAGGGTTTCCCCCCACTCCCATGAGTGAGACACAACAACTAGAGTGGGCAGGCCTTTTCACAGTCAGTTAGGCTCTGCTAATAGCCCGGAAGTTTCAGTCAGTTCAGTCACTCAGTCTTATGTATCTCTTTGTGAAACCATGGACTGCAGCACGGCATGCTTCCCTGTCCATCACCAACTCCTGAAGCTTGCTCAAACTCATGTCCGTTGAGTCGGTGATGCTATCCAACCATCTCATCCTCTGTCATTCTGTTCTCCTCCTGCCTTCAATCTTTCTGAGCATCAGGGTCTTTTCTAATGACTCTGTTCTTCACATCAGATGGCCAAACTATTGGAGTTTCAACTTTAGCATCAGTCCTTCCAATGAATATTCAGGACTGATCTCCTTTAGACTGGACTGGCTAGATCTCCTTGCAGTCCAAGGGATTCTCAAGTGTCTTCTCCAACACCACAGTTCAAAAGCATCAATTCTTTTGCATTTAGCTTTCTTTATAGTTCAACTCTCATACCCATACATAACTACTGGAAAAACCATAGCTTTGACTAGACGGACTTTTGTTGGCAAAATATTGTCTCTGTTTTTATACACTGTTTAGGTTGGTCATAGCTTTCTTCCAAGGATTTCTTTGGATTTCATGGCTGCAGTGATTTTGGAGCCCAAGAAAATTAAGTCTGTCACTGTTTCCAATGTTTCCCCATCTACTTGCCATGAAGTGATAAATATGAGACCAGATACCATAATCTTCACTTTTTGAATGTTGAGTTTTAAGCCAGCTTTGTCACTCTCCTCTTTCACTTTCATCAAGAAGTGAAAATCATGGTATCTGGTCTTCATGGCAAGTAGATGGGGATGGTGGCTCAGAGGTTAAAGTGCCTCTCTCCAATGCGAGAGACACAGGTTTGATCCCTGGGTCGGGAAGATCCCCTGGAGAAGGAAATGGTAACCCACTCCAGTATTCTTGCCTGGAAAATCCCATGGATGGAGAAGCCTGGTAGGCTACAGTCCATGGGGTCGCAAAGAGTCGGACACGACTGAGCAACTTCACTTTCACTTCACCCACTTCACCATGAGGATGGTGTCATCTACATATCTGAGGCTATTGATATTTCTCCAGGCCATCTTGATTCCAGTTTGTGCTTCATCCAGCCCAGCATTTTGCATGATGTACTCTGCATATAAGTTAAATAAGCAGAATGAGAATATATAGCCTGATGTACTCTTCCCAATATGAACCCAGTCTGTTGTTCAATGTCAGGGTCTAACTGTTGCTTCCTGACCTGCATACAGATTTCTCAGGAAGCAGATGAGGGCAGTCTGGTATTTCCATCTCTTGAAGAATTTTCCACAGGCACCGCTTAACTCATTGTCCCTGATGACAGGCCTTGTAAAGAATAACTATGCTCAGGAAAGAAATTTTCTCCAGTATTTACTGTCAGAACCTGGCTGAGCTCCTGGGTGTAGTTCTGACAATCTCCTTGGAGTTTTTAACTCTCCTGGTTATCTACACTGAGTCTCCAACAACCTGTCAATCTTCCCTGGCACTAATTCCAAGGTAGATTTTGCTCAGGGGTCCTTGTTTGGGGAAACCATGATGTTTATTAATCTGTCTTTCAGTTTCAGAAGCAGTGACTTGCCTTGTGGCCTCCCTCTATTATAGACACAAGCAGAGTTGCTGATTTTTTTAGTCTGTCCAGGTTTTCTCTTGTTATTAGGATGGAGTGGGGACTTCCAAGTTCTTGAACCAGAAATTGCAGGTTCTACATTTTTTTCATATTTTATCTTTTCAGTAATACCAGATGTTTATAAGCATCACCAGACTTAGACAACTCCTAGTGTACATCTGCTCGATTTTTTATAGCCCTAAGGAATTTGATTAAATTCAGTCTCCAATTTTGCCCAAACTTGCATACATTTGATGCTTCATTTCTGAATGTTTTTCTCTTTTTTATGTTTATGTTCTTCAATCCTTTAAAGATTAGTATAACTTGCTGGTTGGAGAGATGGCTTTCATTTTATTCTTCACAGCTCTATGAGTCAATTTCCCTGGAAATGCCATCAAAATATGAATTCATCTTCTAAACATTTCCTTAAATCATCATAAATGTTGTGTGGTTTTTTTGTTATTGTTGCTTTTCTTTTTTTTTTAATTGATTGAATTCTTTTTAGTGATTGATAGAAACATCTTCAAGTTCTTTCCAATATGAAAATGCTCCTTATATCATGGAAAAGTTGTTTCTTTTCACTGTTTTAGAAAGCTTTTATTCATAGTCAGGGGCATATGCCTTGCTCTCTATTATGTTTCTGTCCCATCACAAGTCCATGCTCCCTTCAGGGGAGTCTGAGGGTGAGAAAGTTCTGTCCTTCTTGCTCTGTGGGGCCAAAATTAAGCCTGAGGTGCCACTCCTTCAGGTCTCCCATCAACATTTCAATCATGATTTAAACTAAGGTAACTAAGAACCAAACCATTCCCTACTTACTTTGTAGTCTTCTTAGTATCCCAGTGAATGGTTTAGAAAATTAGTCCCATTCATGATAGAGATAGTGTGTTTAAACAATTTGAAAGTGAAATCTTCACATTTTTAATTATTTTCTAGCCATTTTAGAAAATCCCATGGGTCTATAATACTGGATTCATTCTTTAACATGGTGCTCCTTTAGTCAGAAGAAAACAGATTCTCCTCTAGGGAAAAATGAGGCTGCATATTAGTTCCAAAAATAAAAACCAAAGGATCATATGAGTACATTGTCACTGTTTCAATAAATTTCTATTTCAAATGCATTCGAATGAATATGCCATTCTTTTTATTAAAGATGAATAAGCTACCCTTGAGGATTTAAAAACTGTATAAAAAGTACATAACACAACTCAAAAAATTTCCTACTACCTGTTTTTTATTGCATATACTCATAAAAATTATTTACAATGCAATTCATATATTCCAC
>SJYC01049896.1:0-40955 GCA_006408675.1 Madoqua kirkii | reverse complement strand
GCCAGGCCTCCCTGTCCATCACCGTCTCTTGGAGTTCACTCAGACTCACGTTCGTCGAGTCCATGATGACATCCAGCCATCTCATCCTTTTACTGTAGCTCGCCAGGCTCCTCTGTTCATGGAGTTCTCCAGGCAAGAATACTGGAGTGGGTAGCCATTCCCTTCTCCAGGGAATCTTTCCAACCCAGGAATCGAACCTGGATCTTCTGCATTGCAGGCAGATTCTTTACCATCTGAGCCAGCAAGGAAGTCCATAAGGTGTTGTTCAGTGAGTCATGTTTAACTCTTTTTGACCCCATGGACTGTAACCCACCAGGCTCTTCCGTCCAGCTGATAAACAGGAACTAGGTGTGCAGGTAACGGCATGGTGGTTTAGACTGGGTCTTCTTCATTTTCTCAGGCATATTTTTTAACGTACATCACCATACATACACAAGCTTGCCAGTGACTGACAGAAAATATTTTAGGATGCAAAATGTTAAAGAGTTCATAGTCTGCATGAAAGTATCAAGATACAAAAGAAAGGTGAACCCATGGTTGAGTTTTTATGTAAGCTAGCAATACTGCTGCCTGCTTGCCCTGTACGTTGGTACACTTCCAGAATTCAGATGCAGTAGTCCCTTTAGAACTGTTTACTGATCTATAAAAATACATAAAAGGTGAGGTTCTTGATATTTTTCAGAATTGAAGATTTGTACTTTTTACACTGATATTTTAATACATGCATGTATTTGTATGTCTGATAGGTATTTTAATGCTCAAAACCTTCTTATTGTATATGAATAAGTGGTTAGATAGATATTCTTAAAACCTTCATAAAGGTAATGGTGTAAGTTTAAAATATGTTCCTGTGTTTATGTAGGTGCCCTAATTTGCTGTGTAATATTTTTTCTAGATTCTGTTTAGGTTATAAATACCAGATTGCGTGCTGAGTTGCTCAGTTGTGTTTGACTCCTTGCAACCCTGTGGACTGTAGCCCACAAGGCTCCTTTGTCCATGGGATTTTCCAGGCAAGAATGCTGGAGTAGGTTGCCATTTACTCCTCCAGGGAATAGATACAGATTAGGTAAAATTTAATTCATGTGATGTGTGTGTGTGTGTGTGTATCTTACTGTCTTACCAAATATAGTCAGATGTTTGTTCACAAATCCAGTCTTAGTTATGAAGGACTAAATGTTTGATGCACATCAGTTTTCTAACTTTAATTATTTGCAAAATGAGAATGACGAGTTCCTTAGGATATAAGCAATGCTTTCTTAGATCGGGCCATTGTTCATCACTGTTTATTAATGGGAGGGCCCTGAAGTATAGGAGTTCTGCCCTTTGCTGTAGGAATTTCACAAGACCAGAGATGTTCCCCAGGTAGAGAATTCTGGGGCTTTGGTTTCTTTATCTATTAAAAGAAGAGTTTAAAAAGGTCCCCTGTAGCATTGTTGGGAAGTTCAAATGATATATATGGAAGTGTTTGGTACATAGGGGGCACTCAAGAAAGTGTGAGTTTCTAGCCTTTTATTCCTTTTAATGATAGTATTTAAAACATACACTGTTACCATCTAGTAAAACACTTCTCCTCATGTGACTTCCTTGCTTAAAAAGTTTTGGGAGCTCTGCCACCCACTAAATGTCTGGCTTCTTACCAGGGCTTACAGTCCTCTCACACCTCGTGCCAGCCTCGCCTCCAGCCACAGTGTGTAATATTGTTCCTCATGGCCCCTCCAGTCCAGTCACACTCCAGTTCATGAGTTCATCCTGTTCCTTGGACGTACACCCCGGTGCTTTGTACAAGAGGCTCTTTTTATTTGAAATGCTTCCCTACCCTTTTACCCTGAAAAACTTTTCTTCACTCTTTAAGACCACATGTCATCTCCTTTGTGAACCTTTGTTGAACCCTGGAAATAGTTGCCTATTCTTTCTCTGTGTTCTACAAAATTTTGATTATGGCTCTATGATAGCATTCACATGTTTATTTTGATTATTTACATATGTGCATTTTATCATCATTTTTAGATCCCCTAAAGGACAGGGATCAGGTCTTACTAATCTTTGTTTTACAACACAAAACCGGTAGCTGGCATGCACCGTCTCTAGGCCCTCGATAAATGTCAGTGAGTGATAAGTGGCAGATGGGTTGGTTAGTCTTATTTTAGATATCTTCCTATGATGTGAGGGATTCCCCAGGCATTGTTCTTTCCTCCTAGTGGGTGTTAGTCGCTCAATTGTGTCTTCTCTTTACAATCCCATGGGCCGTAGCCTGCCAGGCTCCTCCATCCATGGGATTCTCCAGGCAAGAATACTGGAGTGGGTTGCCGTTCTTTCTCCACGGGATCTTCCTGACCCAGGTCTCTTGCATCGCAGGCAGGTTCTTTACTGCCTGAACCACCAGGGAACCTATTCTTTCCTCCTACCAGACTTGAAATTCCCACAACGGTCCTTGAACGAAGGTGGATATGCTGTCTGCCATAGGCTGCCAGTAAACACTGTACAAATCCCTAAAGGAGAAGGTGCTCCATTGTCCTTGTAGCTTTAGACTGCCAGAAGGCTTCAGTTTTGCACATAAACAATGCTGTAATTAGTACTCTGTTATTATTTTCCAGTGATTAAAAAAGGGTAATAGATCTATAGCCGTATATTAGGAATTTTTACTCAAAAAATTTAGAAATTTATGGCATATAGGGTACCAAGCATTGGAGTGCAGAGGAAATATTACAGGTATTTGCCGACCGTGTCACTGTGGATGAATTAACTTCGATGCAAAATACCATTAACAGAAATCAATTAAAAAAAAAAATGAAGAACAGTATCCAGAGAGTGAAATTTGATTACAAGATCCAGGTCTAGATTGATGTAAAGGGGAGAAAGAGACCAGTAAAATTCCAGTGACACAGTCCTAAGGTGAGGTATACATTGGTTTATACTGGAGTCATAATTTATGCAAGAACACAGTGTTCATGTTTGTGCCTAAAGTAAGATCACATGAGTCAATGCCCCTTGAATATTTTTAGGAAGAGGCCAAGTTGGAGGGGGAGCAACATATGCAAAAGCTCTCAGAGAACTTGGCTTCTTGGCAGAAGGACAAATAGCTCAGTCCTTCTAGGAAGTACTTTTCTCCAGGGGAGAAAGTTGGATGGGTTAGTGGGCTGGCCAATCAGAACGGGCTTTGAAAGTAAAAGACTGCAGACTGATGCCACAAGAAAGCTATTACTAGATTTGTAAGTTGGAAAATGACTAATCAGATTTGCATTATTAAGAGATCATGATAGTGTTAATGTGTTTAAAAGATTATTATGACCTCAATCTAGAGATTAAGACTGGAATCTTAGAGACTGTTGAGAGGTTGTTGAGGTAATGCAGTGTAGGGTGGTGATAATGAATATCACCCTGAGCTTTGGCAGTATAAACCCAGAAAATTCCAACAGCAAGAGAATGTAGAGTACTTACATGTAAACCTGCCTGGGAGGTAAGTTCTAACCCATGCTCCCATAAGAAGCTTTATTCTTTATAGAATATTCACATATCCTCAGTTAAAACCCTGGTAGAGAATTCTACTCAGCTTGAAGAGACTATACTTTGTTCTAAATCAGACTACAGCACAAAAATTTGGGTGAATATGTCTTTATGTTATGTGTGTAGTTACAAAACAGAAATCTGAATGGATTACATGTTGTGCTTGAGAAATAAGTTAGAGTTAACTTTCATAATATAGCTAGTCTATTTCTGCAGCATTTCCTCACGTGAGTGCATTGACTTCCCCTAAATCAGCATTTTCTAAACATTGGGTATTTTTTGTTTATTTATTTATTTATTTGTTTGTTTGTTTATTTATAGTTACAAATATGAGATTGGTGACTTTGGCATGATCCTCACGGCACTGCTTACCTTTGTACGAAGCACTTGTACTATGTGTTTGTTGTCAGGGAAGTAAACATTATAAACTGGAAAAGGGGTTTCTTCCAAGATAGCCCTTTTTCTTCTTTTTAGAAGAAAAATCCTATAGAGTCCCATTGATCAAAAATTAAATACTCATGTTATTATTTGTATGTAGTTCAGAAAGCTTTAACTCCATAAATAGGCTTTTCAGTTATTTTTCATACAGGTTTTTTCCTTCTTTCACACTTTCAAAATGTGTTGATCTTGAGAGCATTTGTAATAATACTTCAGTATATTAACATTTTGATATTTTTTATAAATAAATTGTAGTTTATTAAAAATTCATTGAAATACACAGTCTTGGTAATACTCTGATCACCATTTTCTGTAGAAAGCAACGTGACCTCGTTTCATACGGCCATTTAAGATATGAAACGCTGCTGTGCTTTCTTTCACAGTGGTTTGTGTTGTCTGGCTGTGCTGAAAATTTTCCTTCCTCTGTTTTCATTAGTAGTTCGTATAGCATTTTAGAATAATGCCCCATTCGTGCTTTAATTAAACACAACTCCCTGCTTATTCTTCTGTTCCCTGATGTTGGCAAGGAATTATTGGATTTCTTTTTTTTTTTTTTTTAATCATTAAATGTGTCCAGTGGAGACAGACATGCTACAGAGGAAAGTAAAGGTGTTAAGTAACTATTATGACAAAGTACTCAATAGACTGGGCTTCCCTGGTGGCTCAGTGGTAAAGAATCCGTCTGCCAAGCAGGAGACGCTGGCTCAGTCCCTGGGTTGGGAAGATCCCCTGGAGAAGGAAATGGCAACCCACTCCAGTATTCTTGCCTGGAGAATCCCATGGACGGAGGAGCCTGGCAGGCTCTAGTCCATAGAGTCAGACACCGCTGAAGTGACTTAGCCTGTAGCACATTAGACATCCTTAACCTTTGATGTTCTGTATTGAACAGATGTCTCCCTATGTCTGCTCATAGCATCATTCCCTTTCTATGTACCAAGTACAGTTTTCTGCTGTCCAAAAGAAGAGGTTCTTGTGAAGGCTTTTGTCAAGTAAAAATCATGTAAAGTGAAGAGTTTGCCCTTTTTTGTACAAGTGAAAGTTGGATTTCTATTGGGTTAGTGGAAATGGGTACCAGTGCAGGTCTTCCGTAAAAGTAAACTGATGTTAAAACAAACTTTCTAAAAGCTGGAGATAGCTGTAATATGTATATAGACTTTTTACTAGTAAGTTGCTTTTTTCTTTATGAAGCAGTTTTAATATATGTAGTAAAGGCAAGGCTTATAATTGACAATGAGATGTAAAAATTGGTGGTTCTTTTTAAAAATATGGATTATGTTTTGAAGAAATACAGTGAAAGTAAGCTATAAATTAAAAAATTGGGATAATTAGAATATCTTTTAGTGACACCGTAAATTTAGTCCAATTAAAAAGGGAAAGAGACACAAACTTGCTTTCTAAATGAATATTTAGTTAATTTTAGCTTCTGTCACATCCTGGGGAGTGATGGGGAGTATTCATCGTCCCCATCGGCCATTTGGAACTCAAGAGTTGGTAGACTCAAAGGGAGCAACGTCTTCTTTTTTTAGTAAAATGGTGGGTATCATTGATTAATATGAATAGTAATAATAATGTTTTTATAATACTTTCAGCTTTAAAAGTATCTTTTTATTCAGGATTATAGTAATAGAATGTCATTAAATTTTTAATGGGCATTATTTTTCCGGTGAGGTGACAGAGTCTGAGAAATGTTGAAAGAATTGTTCAGAGTCCTGTAGTGATTTGAACCCAATTATTTTGATTCAGTTCAATTCTCTGTATCACAAGATAACATCAGTGACTATATTTAGGGAGAACTAGGTGTCCTTTGGAAGGACTGATGCTAAAGCTGAAACTCCAATACTTTGGCCACCTCATGCGAAGAGTTGACTCATTGGAAAACACCCTGATGCTGGGAGGGATTGGGGGCAGGAGGAGAAGGGGACGACAGAGGATGAGATGGCTGGATGGCATCACTGACTCTATGGACGTGAGTCTGAGTGAACTCCGGGAGATGGTGATGGACAGGAAGGCCTGGCGTGCTGCAATTCATGGGGTCACAGAGTCGGACATGACTGAGCAACTGAACTGAACTCTCTTAGGGATAGTCTAGAAAGGATTCTTGCCCTGCATTGGGTGGATAAAGTAGGTAACTAGCAGTTACTAAGATCTGTTTCAAGTAACATTTTCATTGCCTCTCCACTTCATTTCAAAAAATTTAGGATGCTAGTTAACATGACCCTTTATCATACCTTGCCTCCGCTTATGCAACATTTTAGCAATTTGAAAGAAAAATTTCTTTATTCACTATGGACAGAGCTTTGGGGAGAGCTGATGTGGTTTTTTTTTTTTTTCAAGGAAGACTTGAATGTATTTGTGAGATCTGATTAAATAAAAACTGAATGATGTGCATCTCAGTTATAAGTGGATATAAATTCTATATTTTACTTGAAGTCTAAAGGAGACAGGAGTGAGAAAGGAAATTACTGATTCTTCAACCATCCCAAATTTCATTGTGGGCTTTATGCTGCAGTAATAAATCGTGATAACTAGATTTACTTAGCTAAGATAGATAGATTTATTGGTTCCATTTTAAAATTTTGATATGAATAAGTAAACTGCTACCAGTTGTGTATGTTTCATCTCTTCTAATAATGTTCTGTTGCCATCTGCTCCCCTTTATTTTGACGTCATTAAACAGTCCACTGCCATAAAGGCCTACTGGAGCTGTCCATTGTCAGAACCACAGTGTGAAGCATGTAAATATGCTATGTGTAACAGATACATTTTTGTTTAGAATTACGTTTTTTAAATTTTTTTTTTTTATTGAAGGATAATTACTTTACAGGATTTTGTTGGTTTCTGCTAAACAACGACATGAGTCAGCCATAGGGATACACATGCTTTCATATCGGAAAAAATAAAAGTAGCAGCCGTACACTGCCCTCTTTATTTTCTTTTAAATGTTCTTTTATTGAAATTTATTTCCATGTTGGAAGCTTCCCAGTGCTATTTCAAGTACACTGGTGAAGGCTCTTTTTTCCCATTTCCTCTCATCCTGAGATTAAAATATTACATCTTTAATAAGGGAAGATACCTGGATTTATTCACATGCGCTTTTCACAAAGAATTACTATTTCCAAAGTCAGAAAGGAAAAGACAAATACCATATGACATCACTTACATGTGGAATCTAAAATAGGATACAAATGAACTTACCTAAGAAACAACAGACACAGATTCAGAAATCAGGCTTTTGGTTACCAGTGGGGGCCGAGAGTGGGAGACGGAACGATTGGGAGTTTGGGATTAGCAGGTGCAAGCTAGTATATGTGGAATGGATAAGCAACAAGGTCCTACTGTTTTATAGCACGGGGAGCTATACTCAGTATCCTGTGACAAACTGTAATGGAGTGGATGAATGAATATATATATATATAATTTTGCTGTATAGAAGAAATTAACACAACATTTTAAATCAATTATACTTCAGTAATATTTTTTAAAAGAAGTATTACTTCTTATTAATTGATGCATATGGTTTAAACCAGGAGATGGCAAGCTATGGCCACTGACCACATCCAGCCCACCACCTGTCTTTGTAAATAGTTCTCTTGGAGCACAGACATGCTCATTCATTTACATATCCATGGCTCCTTTCGTGTTCCAGTTACAGAATTGAGTAGTTGCAAGATACACTATATGGCCCCAAACTATGCTGGATAATTCTGCATAGCAGATACAAACTTTGTTGGGGGTCATGAGCACCCTTGATAGGCCCTAATCCTAAAGCGCTCTGTTCACTTTGCTTGTGACCATCACCCATAAGAAGTGAGTTACTTCTTTTGGGCGCCAGTTTCTTTTTCTTGGGTGTATCTTTCATATCAGAAGAGTTCCTAGATCTAAAACATTGAATGTGTTCAGTAGGTAGCTGCTGAATGAGTGTATACTTTATTTTTTTAGCCATGTTAGGACCTTATGTCAGAGTATAAAAATCACATTAATGAAGCATTTCTTACACATTCAAGGATCTATAAGTAAAACACTTTACTTAGACTACCTTGTTTAACTCTCTCACACTTTGAGTTAGGTGTTATTTTTGCTGTTTTACAAATGAAGAAACTAAGACCCGAAGTGATGGCATTTCTAAGTTCATACAACTAGAAGTTTAAAAAACAAGGATCCCAAGTGTATCTTAACATTAGACATTGTGCTCGAGATACTGTTTCCTCCAGGATAAAATAGCCTATAAGTGTTCTCTGCTTTAAATTTTTTTTTTTAATATGTTTTTCTAAATTTATTTATTTATTTTTGGCTGCACTGGGTCTTCTTTGCTGCACAAGTGCCCTAGAGCACACACTCATTAGTTGCGAAACACGGGCTTAGTTGCCCTGAGACATGTGGGATCTTCCCAGACCAGGGATCAAACCTGTGTCCCCTGCACTGGCAGGCAGATTCTTTACCACTGGACCACCAGGGAAGTCCTGTTCTCTGCTTTTAAATGATATGAAATTCAGACATAAATTTGGATAATGAAATGAGGTTTTGTTTATTTTAGAGATCTAATGACTTTAAGAAGAGTTCCCCATGTCAAACAATACCAAACATGTCTCTAATGATGACTACAAGTTACCTGAAACTAAAAGCTAGGATACTCCTTACATTTCTATGACTACTATGAATTCCCTATGATATCTCTCTCAATTAAATTTTCTTTCCCTTTCTGCTTCAGTTGTTTGCCAACCTTAAAAGAATTCTGTTTATATAATCACTCAAATCCGAGGTTGCTTTCTCCTCGATTTCTGAGAGTAGGTTGCTTTCCCACATATGCAAATAGATGAAAGTTTGTGGGAAAATGGTGAAACCCATGCTCATTTGGATTTCACATTACTTTGGAAATAACATGTGAGAACTCCAGATGTGATGTGAGTACAAATAATTTTAAGATATGTCCTTATGGTTTTCTCATTCAAATATGAATGAAAATCTACAAATTTAATATTTTAGATAAATCCGTAGCTTATAGAGGTCTGAATGAATCCTCTTCCGTATCCTGAGGTCATGAATCAGCCTTCAGATTTGTGTTTGTTTTTTAAGATATTTTATCTGATTTTGTTCTTTTTCTTTATCCACCCCTCTGCCCCCTTCAGCATGAAGCACATTAAGCACCCAAGTTTGTATATAGCATGAGCTTGTCTTCTCATTATAACATTTGAAATTAGAGCAGTGATATTGAGATTATTTAGGACACTCTATAAGTGATAGATAATTTGTTGGCAAAACATTTTATCTGCAGTATTTTATATTTTATCTTTATCTGCAAGTTACAGACTGGGTTTGTTTTACTTGCAGCTTTAACCAAATAGAAGTTTTCAGTGTAAGGTTAGTAGAGAGAAAAAGGCAAGTCTGTATATCTCAAATTTTGATGATGTGTGATTCAAAAACTAAAAAAGAAGAGAAAATCTAATTCAAGTCCCCACACTCACTTTAATTAAGACACTTGAGATCCAGTTTAATCTGGGTTCTTAAGAGTTGAAAGGCTGGTTGCTAATGGAAGAAACTAACCTCCTGAAGTTGCAGAAATATTTGATACTTAGCCTTGGGCGCACCTGTTTCAATTCTTTATGACATACATACCAACATTCTCCACTGCTTAGGGAAATGATAATAGTTTAATCTGTCCAATTTGCTTTTAATCATTGAATTTAAGTTTGATTTCGCTTAATAAAAGTTGTGCAAACCTCTCTAGAATGTACTTTCCTCTGATCCTGGATCTTGGCTCAACTTTAAACCTTTTCTATTTCTACTGCATATGATTTCATGCCTGGATTATGAAGAGTAGGCTGTTGTTTATGCTTTCAGCATAAGGGGCTTGACAGACAAAATGCACAGATTCTACATTTCTCATGACCACCATCTGTTTGAGGTGGTTGGGAAAGGGACAGAGAACGCGTTTGCCTTCTATAATAATAAGCAAGTGTGTTACCGTTGCTGCTACTCAATTTAGGATGTGTCAAATTTCTACCATACCTTTGTGAACACATTCTCTGAGATGTTGAATTACAAGATTTCATCTCCTCAAGAGAGCCAGGGTTTCACTTTGATGTAGTCCAGTTATTTATCTGAGGACAACATGAGCCTCAGTGTCTATAACAGGAATACCCCTTGTGGAAGAGCCAGTTGTTTTTCACACCGTAAACCTCACACGTGACTTCTCTCTGTCTTATCCAGGCTGTAAACATTCGTCTTTCTTCTTTTGAGGGATAATATTAATATTCTTGATACCAGCCTTATTTCTGACTCACTGAGAATGAAATACTATAGAACACCTAAAACATATTTTGTGGTTATTTGCAGATTTACTACCATGACTTTCTCTGTTGTTTCAGTTCAGAAGTAGTAGTTGAAATATTTACATCAGTAGAGGTTGCACAAAAATGGATTCAGCACTTAATGCTTCAAGCTTCTCTGTCCTTAGCAAAAGCGTTAGATTTATAATTATATTTCCCTTTCTGAAGTGACTTATATAAATTCTCTGAAATATTTTCCAAAATATTGAAGACTCTAGCTTTATATCCATGTGTTATATTTCAAGAACTTTGAAGCCATTAGTTATAATGGCTGGAAAGGATGTGCAGCTAGGTGGAGGGAAAGAAAGTTAGATCTCTGGAGGAAATACATCTTTTACAGAATACATGAAGGACTTAAAGTGATAATTTAAGATGTTAAGTGTACCAGGGCAAATAAAAATAATGCTTTCATACAGTATTCCAAAATTTATCCTAGCAGGCTTATTAAGGAAATTAAAATAGCAGAAATTAATCACCTCAGTTATCACTGTCCCCTTTTCTCAGTTGGTGTAGAAGTTACTTCTTCCAGGTTTAGATGCATTCAAGAAGATCTGTTTTCATATTTTCATGGGTCAAAGTAGTGCCTGGCAAAGAGCTTGGCACACAGTAAGCATGTAGTAAATATGTGATGAATGAATGCTTGGGGTCATAGGCTCTGGAGTCGTATAGAAATGATTTTGGATCCCATACATGCTCTACTCTGCTTCTTTGGGTTCCGTGATGTACTCTGCTGGTTCTTGCTCCTGCCTCTCTCTCTGTTCCCAGAGTATTTCTATTATTTGTCTTATACCTTAAGAGCTCTTCTATTTCATGCTACTCTTTCCCTGAACAATCTCATTAATTCCCACAGCCTCAGTTGCCATCAGTATGCTGATAACTCTTAAATAATTCTAGATCGGATCTTTTTCCTGAGTTCATATATTCAGTAGACTGTCTATACTTATATAAACCACAAGAACCTCCAACTCAAAAACAAACAAAAAAAGGCCTTAGCTCTATGAAACAAAGGACAGAATATGTTTTATCCTCTATTGGGTACCTTCATGTAATGTAGTGCCTATCACACTGAATATCTATAATTATCTATGTGACTGACTGAATATCTATAATTAAACTCATTATCTTTCCATCATTCTAGCACTGACCCCACTATAACATAACTGACTGATTTCTGGTCTGTTCAGTTCAGTTCAGTTGCTCAGTCGTGTCTGACTCTGTGACCCCATGCACTGCAGCACACCAGGTCTCCCTGTCCATCACCAACTCCCAGAGTTTACTCGAACTCATGTGCATTGAGTCGGTGATGCCATCCAACCATCGAATCCTCTATTGTCCCCTTCTCCTCCCGCCTTCAATCTTTCCCAGCATCAGGGTCTTTTCAAATGAATCAGTGTTTTTGGTCTGTAACCTTTAAACTCAGGGAGGGCAGAAATCATGTCTGTCTTGTTTGTAGCAGTAAACCCAGTGCATTATTTGATACATAATGCTGCTGCTGCTGCTGCTAAGTCACTTCAGTCGTGTCCGACTCTGTGCAACCCCATAGACAGCAGCCCACCAGGCTCCCCCATCCCTGGGATTCTCCAGGCAAGAGCACTGGAGTGGGTTGCCATTTCCTTCTCCAATGCATGAACGTGAAAAGTCAAAGTGAAGTCGCTTAGTCGTGTCTGACTCTTCGCGACCCCATGGACTGCAGTCCACCAGGCTCCTCTGCCCATGGGATTTTCCAGGCAAGAGTACTAGAGTGGGGTGCCATCACCTTTTCCTGATACATAATAGTTAAATTCAAAAAACATTTGCTTCATTTTATTGCTATGCATAAAAGAAAAATGTTAGTCACTCAGTTGGGCCTGACTCTTCATGATCCCATAGACTATAGCCTGCCAAGTTCCTCTGTCCATGGAATTCTCCAAGCAAGAATACCGGAGTGGGTAGCCATTCCCTTCTCCAGGGGATCTTCCCAACCCAGGGATCAAACCTGGGTCTTTCGCATTGCAGGTGGATTCTTTACTGTCTGAACCACAAGGAATGTCTTCAGGCAGATCACTTACTCTTTCTGAGCTTTGTATTCCTGACCCATCAAGTAGTAATAATAATACCTTATGTTGTTTTTGTAAATAAATGATTCAGTTTAATAGGTATAAAACTTTTCTTTCGCTTTTTACTATATAAAAAGTTCAAATACACACACGAACATACAACTGGAGATTTAGTTTCTTCTATAGGTATTTTGCAAGGAGTAGGGAGCTGGAAGGGATTGTAGATTAAAAAATTTAAGAGACACCAAATGTAGTATGTGGACCTTTCTTATTTGGATCTTGATTAATACTGTGTTGGCATGTATGTGGCAAGTAGAATAATGTCCCCACAAAGATGTCCATGTCCTAATATCCAGAATCTGCGAATATGTTGTATTTCATGTCACAGGGGAATTTGGAATACCGATGGAATTACAATTGTTCATTAGCTGAGCTTAAAATAGTTATCCTGGTGGGCCCATTGTAATCACCAGGACCTTTAAAAGTGGAAGAGGGAAGCAAAGAGAGAATCTAGAGGGCTGTAATGTAAGAAGGACTCAGTCTGCTGGTTTTGAGATGGTGTGAGAGGGCCCTGAACTGTGGAATTTGGATAGCTCTAAAAGATGGAAAAAGCAAGGAAATGGATTTTCCCTAGGGCTTTTAGGAAGCAACAGCCCTGCCATCACCTTGAGGCTGGCCTAATATCCATGGAGGAGAACTGTAAAATAGTGCACCTGTGCTGTGTGTAAGCCAGTACATGTTGAGTCATATGTTGCAGCAGTGAGCGGAAACTATAGAGGATAATCAGAAGCAGATTGGAAACTTGATTATTTGATGAGGTTAAGGAAATTTTTGTTTTATTTTAGATGTGATAATGGTATTATTGGATAGATTTTTTAAAAGAGTACTCTAGAAGTGAGGTTGAAATATTATGAAATAAAGGATTGATCTTGGATTTGCTTCAAATAGTTCAGAGACAGCAGAGGAATGAATAGGATCTAGTTGAAACATGATTGCCTATCAGGTGATAAATTGTAAAGCTTGATTTTTTCCTCTTTACTACATTTTACAGGTTTTTCAAATAAATGAATTGTTGCCTTAGCATTCTCTAAAGGTGATCAATGTGGTTTTTTAAATTCCAAACCACTGTGATCGCGTGTAAATTTATTTGAAATATTTCAGTCTTTGTAGTTATTATTAATGCTCAGAAGGTCTCATCTGCTTCAAGTCACTTGATACAACTCTAGTTCTTTCCTAGCGTTTTGGCTTTCTGACAAAATATTCTAGACTTTCCATGTTGACTTTTTTGGTCCCAATCCTAGAAACAGTAGTTTCTCTAAGGAGTCTGTTTCCTTTCCATGGGAAGACAGTAATTTTGGTGCTGGAGTCATTCTTGAAACAAAGATTTGTTAAGCAAAATGCCAGGAACTGTTCTAGGTGCTAGAGATACAGCAGTGAATAAATTAGACAGCATCTCTGGCCTCAAGGTATGGAGAGAGAGGTCATAAAAAACAATAAGAAGAATATAAATTCATTAGATGGGGATGATAAACCGGTTAGGGAGTATGGGAATGCTGGCCTGAAGGGAGAGGGTTGCTCCTTTACATAGGCTGATCGGAAAGAGCCACATTGGTAAAATGACCTCTGAGCAGAGGACAGGAAGGAAATGAGGGAGGAAGCCATGGAGACACCGGAGGAAAATATTTCCAGGCAGAGGGACTAGAAACTACAAAGGGCCTGAATCAGAAGCATACTGGCCATTTATAGAAATAGTAGCAAGACAAGAGATAGCAAGGAGATCCAATCAGTCCATCCTAAAGGAGATCAGTCCTCATGTTCATTGGAAGGACTGATGTTGAAGCTGAAACTCCAATACTTTGGCCACCTGATGCGAAGAGCTGACTCATTTGAAAAGACCCTGGTGCTGGGAAAGATTAAAGACGGGAGGAGAAGTGGACGACAGAGGATGAGACAGTTGGATGGCATCACCAACTCAGTGGACATGAGCTTGGGTGAACTCCGGGAGTTGGTGATGGACAGGGAGGCCTGATGTGCTGCAGTTCATGGGGTTGCAAAGAGTCGAACACGACTGAGCAACTGAACTGAACTGAAGGAAGACAGTGTGCCCTGTGGCTAGTGAGCAAAGGAAGAGTGGCGGATCAGGCCAGAGAGGTAGCTGGAGTCAGAGTCCGTAGGACCTTTGGTTTCAGTTCTGAGTTACAGGTGAGTTGTTGGAGCAGAGGAGTAGCTTGAGATGAGCCAATTTAGGGTTTTTTTGGCTTCCATGTCCTGGGAAGGACAGAGCAAGAGCGTAGGCCATTGCGGCAATAAGCCAAACAAGAGATAATGACCGCTTGCACTGGGACATACTCTGGATGTGGTAAGAAGTTAGGTTATGTATTTCTCATATTGTTGTGGGCAGTTCATCCCTCAACACCAACTTGCTCTCCTATTGAATGATATGTTCAGCAGTTCGAAAGCACTATGTTTAGTAAAAGAAACCTACCTTGAAAGACAATAGCAACGTCTGTTTCTTGGGGGGGATTTTGTCCCCCAGCCCCAGTGGACTTATGTTAAGTTTCCAAATAAAGTCTGACATAATGTAGTATTTTTTCACCTAATAGATGCCAGTAATAAGATTTTACTGGTAGTTGAATGAATTGACTTGAACCAGAGGAATTAACAGATGAATTTCATGTTTATTCAGGTACAGCCTGGCCAGGTATTTAATGTATACATTATAATCTTCACTACTCTTTGTTTTTAAGAATATTGGTTTAGAGCTAACAGCTTTTTTTTTGAACAGAGATAGAAAGCAAAAATGCCATGTAACCTACCTTATTACAGTTGGAAAATATCTGGGTTTCAGAGAATTCACACGTTGAACTACCTGGAGTTCTGAAGGTCTTAATCTGTGTTTTCTCTCCAGAAACTCTTTTTATATAAACAAGTGCCTTTTAGTGAGCGTAGGTATATTTGAACCACATAGTAAATAATTAGATAATTTCTAATTCCATATATATTACATAGTCTTTTATAATATTATACAAATCCCCAGTTATATTCTTATGTGCCCCATTACTGAGGCTTTACTTGGACCAACTTGAAAAATCACCTGGTTAGGACCTTACAATGGTTAGAAAAGAAAATTAAAACTCAGGATAGGAGTGCTTAAAGCTTGTGTTAACTGATTTGCTAAATAATTCAAACTTGAATCATCTGCTCGGGGAAGAATGCAGTTAAGATCTTTCTAGAATAAAGAGTTTTCACTTTATCTTTCCAAGTGATATATCACAGAGATTTCCCCAATAACAGGAGGTATGTTTTCTACTAAATTAATGAATATTATGTGGTTCAATTTTTAAAAATTCTTTATCTCCAATTTATTATCTGTAGTCTAAAAAGAGATGACTTCATTTCTTTGCAGTAAAGTAAGATTCATGATTAGTAAGTCAGTTTATTTGCTTTTTAAAAAAGTATTGCTCCTTAGAATACTCAGATATATGCCTGTGACAGATATTTTGAAAATGAAAAATTTAACATTTTGTGCTTTAGTTTTACTTTACTTGATTAATTTGACAATTTACATATTAAATACTGAGAAAGTAGTGTGCTGCTGGGTTTTCCAACTAATTTACATTAGCTTATTTAATGTTAGTCTTTGTATTCTTAGGCCTGACTATCATAGTGCTGAAAATAAAAGCTTAGAATGTATTTCATTCCAAATCTTTAGAAAACTCATAAGTAAGCACTTTAAAGTTAATAAAAGACATCTCATTAACACTGTTAGTTTGGAGGATAGCTACTGGCTTTAAATTTCTACTTGAGTTTTATGGTGCTGAGATATATTTGATGCAAAAGAAAAAAAATTGACTTTTAAACTTGGTTCCATTGGGTAGAGATCAGCCACAAAACAAGCTTAATTTAATGGAAGTCACTCAAGATTGAGGTTAAAAAGGAAAGCTTGAGTCAAAAACTAACCTCCTTTTAATGTTCTCATTGTGACTCACTCATCATTTAGTTTAAATAAGTCACTTACATTTTTGTGACTTAAATTTCTAGATTATGAAATGGAGCTAATTCAGAGCTCCCATTTAATACTTTTATTAGAACTTAAAAGAAAAATCTGGTTTTATTACAGATGAGTAGATTGAGATCTTTAAACTGCTATCCCTAAAGAGATGTATATTTTTTCCTACATAAAATTGATTCTTATGGCAGAGTCAAT
Source organism: Madoqua kirkii (assembly GCA_006408675.1). NCBI lineage: Eukaryota > Metazoa > Chordata > Mammalia > Artiodactyla > Bovidae > Madoqua > Madoqua kirkii. Next base: position 24,444 of record SJYC01049896.1, on the reverse strand, counting down.
AAATTTGAGATATTTTGGTCTCTGCACTCTTCATGGAAGACTGTTTTTGTCTGTGTGGCAGTCCACTTTTCTACAGAATTTTAAAGGAAGCTGGACTCATTTGTGGTGCTTCCCCTTTTCCAAAACCTCGCCTTCTCACACCTTCCTCTCCCTAATAAGCCAGATGAGCAGAGGCCAGGGGGTTGGTACTTGGTGGCTCAAAAGTTGCCTGCTTCTGCGCTGGAGTAGTGAGAAATTCAGTCTGAAGAAATGAAACATCATCTTATTCATATGGGAAATAACTGTTCCTTGGAAATGTTTGGGACTTGGTAATTAATAAGCTTGTGTAGCTTTGTGTGCGGGCCAGCGTACCAGCAAATGCAGCAAGAAAACAGGGGTGAGAATTCCTGTCTCATCCAAAGTGGCTAAAATGGAGCAGTAACAAAAAAGCAAGACTTTCTTCCCAAGGAAGGTACAGCAGTGAGCTTAGAGCCTCTTTATATGTGTTTAAGACACAGTCACATGTTTCATGTTCAAAAATGGCTTCTCATGTTAAATAACTTAGTTCCCCCATGTATCTTCTCCTTGAGGCATGGGCCAGATGGATTATGTCCCATTTTACAGTGACTGATGGAAAATTACTACACTCTTTTATTGCTAAAAATGCCTCAGTGACTCAGTACTTTAGGGCTTATGCACAGATAATGTGATAAAATAAAGGCATATGGTAGATGAAAGGGTTTGACTCCCTTTGAGGTCTGATTTTGAGATTTTTCAATTGGTAACTTTCCCACTGTTTGAAATCTGAACCTAATCCACATTTTAAAACTATCCCAATCCTGTTCTTTAAAAAGGCAAAATGAAAGTGATTTAGAACCTTCCCTTTTTTGTTTACTTGATTAAATATTAATTTTTTGCCTTCTGTTTTTAAGGCAGTTTTTTGGTAATGTTAGAAAGAAGCTAATAAAAAGTTCTCATTTCACTGAGTTTATCATTGACATAGGAAGAAAAAGATATTATAGGATATTGATAAATAGCAAATATATTACATAGATAGGCGTGTTAAATATGTTAAGAGGGACGAGAGAACACCTCTGGCTGGGATGGTCAGGGAATAACGAGGAAGAAAACCTAATTTCTATGAGCCTTGCAGAATGGGAAAACCATAAATAGCTGTGGAGAAAGGGACATTTCATTGGCCGTGGGTCATAGAAGCAGGGCCCAGCACAGCACATTCAGGGAAGGGACAATTGCAGACAATTGCATAGTGTTTAAGAGCACAGATTCTGGAACCAGACTGCTAGCCCGTTATCTGCTGTGCGATGTTAGGCTGGTTTCTTAACCTCTCTTTGCCTCAGCTAGAGTAAAAACATGGTACTGATCATGCCTATATCATAGGGCTGTTGTAAGGATTTGAGAATAGTGCCTTCAGGTAAGGATGGCACAAGTTAAATGTTAAATAAAGATAATTGAGTTTGTTGATAATGGTTTATTTGGCTGAGTGTAAAAGACAAGATTGTAAAGAAGACTGGCATGAACTTGTGGAGGAACTAGATTGTCAGTGGTGTATGTAGCTTGCAGGGAAGAGTTATGAAAGCTTTGTAAGCAAGAAAATATGAACAGGGTAGAATATTTGGAAAAATAATCTAGCAGATTAGGTTGAAAAAGAGATGGTAGCAGACAGACTGGTTAGGAGATGTATAATTGTCCAGACTTGAGGGATTCAAGTGTTAGTCGCTCAGTCATGCCCAACTCTTTGTGACCCCACGGACTGTAGCCCACCAGGCTCCTCAATCCATGGGATTCTCCAGGCAAGAATACTGGAGTGGATTGCCATGCTCTTCTCCAGGGAATCTTCCCAACCCAGGAATCAAACCCAGGTCTCCCACGTTGTAGGTGGATTCTTTACCATCTGGGCCAGCAGGGAAGCCCAGGGCTCAAATGCCAAAGCATGGGTTTGGATTAATGAACAGACCTTGAACACATTTCCAGTGGACCAGCTGTTAGGGTCTGGGAACTGACAGGAATAGAGGAGCCAGAGGACCATTCCTGAGTAAATGGGAGAATTCAGACACCTCAGATTTCTCAGGATGAGCTGGTAATGCATCCTAGCAGATGAAACCCGTGTTGTGTATCTTGAAGCCAATGACAAGAAGATGATTTGGCATTGAAAATGCTTATATGCATTTCTCCAAGAGCAGTTGGGCCTGCATATAGAAATTGAAGGAGAGTTGTGTTGTATATGTTAGTGAGAGAACAGGAAGAAAGGATATTCTTTTCACAGTATGGATTACAGTATGGATATTGCAGTAACTTTTCCCCATTTTTGTAAGAGAAAGTATAAGTTAGGAAACAAGGAAGACTATATTATTACAGTAATTTTCTTTCCCATTCTGTAAGAGAAAGTGTGAGTCTAAAACATGTTCCTAGTTCAGTTGAATCCCTTGAAACAGAGACACTATTTGAGCTCCCAGCCTATAAAATGCCATTTCACAGCTCAGGTGCCAGGCAGAGCACTGGGTGAGATGTGCTAGCTGTTTATAAATGCTGACTTTCTGGATCTGAAATTGTACATCATTGGAAATAGGCTTTATTTTAATGAGAAAGAATTAGTCTTTCAGTCATCCTAATTAAGTTTGTCCAATTCTAACCACACCTTTAATGTGAACTCCGTTGATATACACACATGCATATATAACTGTACACACATACATATACACATCCTCTTAATTTGTATTATTTATATGCTGTCTTAAAAATTGGCCCTTTTAAACCATTAGAATTTTTAAGCCTTGTCTCTTCCACCGTGTTTTAATTGCCTGTGGGTGAAGAACAGGCCTTCTGTTGGTTTTAATCCTTTACAGTTGTTGCAGTTGTTCATTTATGTATTGATTCCAGTTTATTCATTCATTCATTCTAGACCCTGTGTTAGTTGCTGGGTTGAGGAGTAAAACCTAGTTCCTGCCCTCAAGGAGCATCCTCTATAAAGTCATCCACAGAAAACCATGGGAACATGGAAAAGAGACATGAGTCTGGACTCTGTGGAGGGGTGGTAGGGAGAGGTAGTTGGGGAAGACTGTAGAGCAGTTGACTCCTGGGCTGCATCTTACCGAGTGGTGGTTGCTAGGTGGACAGGGGAAAGCAGAGATGAGAGGGAGGACAGGCTGTGAAGGGACAGATGCCTCACAGGGACAGTGAGGCAGTCTGGTATTCAAGTGTTAGTTGCTGGGGTGAGGAGTAAAACCTAGTTCCTGCCCTCAAGGAGCATCCTCTATAAAGTCATCCACAGAAAACCATGGGAACATGGAAAAGAGACATGAGTCTGGACTCTGTGGAGGGGTGGTAGGAGAGGTAGTTGGGGAAGACTGTAGAGCAGTTGACTCCTGGGCTGCATCTTACCGAGTGGTGGTTGCTAGGTGGACAGGGGAAAGCAGAGATGAGAGGGAGGACAGGCTGTGAAGGGACAGATGCCTCACAGGGACAGTGAGGCAGTCTGGTATTCACTGTAGTAAAGACAGAAGCAGAGGATGGTGGCAAGGGAGGCTGCGGGGAAAGGGGAGACCACTGGAAGGACCTATATGTGGTGCTTAGAAGCTTGCATACACTCACTGATGGAAGAAGAGGAAGATCCTTGGAATGCTTTATGCAGAGTTCTGATCAAGTAATATTTCAGTCCTCAGTGGTGGCAGGAGGATAAGACTTGTGGTGATTAGTCCAGGTGGCCTTGAGGACATAAACCAGGATGGTATTGCAGGGATAGATATGAGGGGGCAAAATCAGGAACCAAGAATGGAGCTTCAGCAGATCCCATCATAACCACAGACAAGGAAGAGGAAAGCCTAGGATGATTCTTTTTTATCTCCCTTATTTGACTGGTGACCAATTTCACAGTATTCTTAGGCGAAACAGGACAAGAGAGAATATAGGGAGTTCACTGGCATCTGTAATGTACCTCTGATACATTTTGAGTTAAGTATGATTAATGGTTAGCAGAGACATCTGGATGACTAGAAATATTTCACCATCCGTATTCGATATTAACCGTATCTCCTCTAGAAAACATTCTCTCCCGTCATCTATCATAACTCTTTCACTGGATTACAGTCTTTGAATTTTTCTATTTAACTCTGTAATTTCAGTCCAGCATTTGATCCATAATCTCTCCATAAAGTGTGAGTGAATGAGTGAAGAAGTGAGTGGATGGACTATTTTTTAAAGTGAAGTGTTTTTTTGAGGAGGGGAGGGGCTTCCCAGGTGGCACTAGTGGTAAAGAATCCACCTGCCAGTGCAGCAGACCAAAGAGATGTGGATTTGATCCCTGGGTCGGGAAGATCCCCTGGAGGAGGAAATGGCAACTCACTCCAGTATTCTTGCTTGAAAAGCTCCATGGACAGAGGAGCCTGGCAGGCTACAGTGCACGGGGTCACTGAGTCCGACATGACTGAGCATGCATGCATGCATTTGATTATTAGGAAAAGCTTATATTTGGTTTATTCTCATTCTGATTCCCTTGTTTTAACTCCTAGCACCTTCCACTGGAAGAGTCGTAAGCAGTGGGCCATCCACAGGAGCCGTGGCACCAGCTAACTCAGCCAGAGGGCAGCCTCAGCCCAGTGATGAGGACACTTTGGTGCAAAGGGCCGAGCACATTCCCGCAGGGAAACGAACTCCGATGTGCGCCCACTGCAACCAGGTTATCAGGTTGGTCATTTGATGTAAAATTCGTATTGAAAAGGCTTAGTCTCAATGTTGATTTTTTTTTAATATTTTGAAAAATTAGAAATTTTATTAATGAGAATACTTATTACTACGTAATATTTATTATAGAGGTAGATACATTAGACATATTTGTTAAACTCTATTTTAATGAAAAGTAATTCTGGGCTCTGTGAAAATATAACCAAGAATACCAATTTAGTTATTCATTCCTATCAGAACTAAGAAAAATAATGATTAATGTGGCATTTCAGAGAATAATGAAATATTAAGACTCAAAGGGACCCCATAGCACTTCATTATTTCACAAATTAGAAAAGTGAAGACTCTCATTTAGATGAAAAGTAACTAATGATGTAAAATAAAGACTTTGAGCCCTAGAGAAAAGATTGCATTTTTACACTAAGCCTTCAAAGATATAATTACCTTCGGATCTATTCGTAAATGCTTTGCTTTTTGTATTAGGTCGTAACATGCTTCTTTAAAATATTTTTGATCCAAATGTATTTTATTGTTTCTTAAATTCCAAAAAGCAGAAAAGGCCAAGCTCTTAAGTGAATGTACTACACTAGCACTTATTAAACCTCAGCCTTTCTGAACAAGTGACTTTTAAAATGTTATGAGGTTTAGGTGTGAATGTTAAAACAGGGATCCCACCAGAGGACCTTGCTGCCTCTATGAGTTACTTGCTGGCTGTAACAGATGACTACCTGAAATGACTGCTCAAGCTCCCTCCTCGTTTTTAATTTACCCTGTTTTGTAATAGTTGAAACAACAGTGTCTCTAAAGTTGACTAAGGTTAAGACTTACTTGCATTTCCCCCTCTTTTCTTACATAATTATTGCTTAGGGTAATGTTTCTAGTTACTACTTAAAATGGAGCTGAGGGAGTCTCAATATCTTATTTAACAACCAAATATAAATACCCTTCCCCTTAACCCACTATTAAATAATAAATGTGTCAAGAACACAACACAGAGTATTGATTTTTTTTTTAAAGTAGCTTTTGCCTGTTAAAGGTAGTCCACGTTCATTGTGACATTTCCAAACTATAGGAAAACAGAAAGCAAAAATAAAAATTCATATATAATTACACCTCCCAGGATACCCACTATTAGTATTTTAGTTCACAGTTTAAAACACACTTACACAGAAACACACAGGACAGATATTATTTTCTAGAATGGAATCATAACTTGCCATTTTATGAGCTGTTATTTTTCAATTAGTTTGTATTTTCCACGGTGAGTACCTGTTGTATGAGAATTAACCATCGGCCGTGGCAGGAGCAATACTGGTTGTGGTGAGAAGGAGGAAATCTGTAGCGGTTTTTGAAGTCTAGTGTAATGTCTGACACACTGAAGGCATTTGGTGAATGTCTAACCTGAACGATCGTACATGACTCTAGACCCACTCATCATTTGGTCATAGTATCTTTGTGGTTGCAGTCATTTTTTTTTAAGTACTACTATCAATGGGTCTTAGAGAAATATTTAAACTAGTATAGAATCTAGTGTGCTACTGCTTTTTCTCAATAAATAAAACAGTGTTTTAAATTACTAAGTCTATGTAGCGTTATGTTTTTAGAGTTAATGTTAATAAAAATAAGTTTTTACTTATACCATTGTTTCTATAAGTTATGACACTTTGGTTTCCTAGACTGGTATATGAGGATAATATGATTTAGAGAAAAACACCTTTTATGGAGATAGGAATCAATGCTGTTAGTGTGCTGTTGCAAGCAAGTAATTACTGGATGGGTTAACAAAATTGAAACCATATCAGTTTCTGATTCTTGTCTGATCAGCAAATTCTGTAATATCCTATGATCACCACTGCCAGCACATCTGAAAAACTTAGTATGGAGAAAATATGAAGATCAAAATAGAAATTACCTTCCCCACTCCTAACTGCCTTGGTTTCAGTTTTTAATGCAACACCAGAATGTGGTGTTACGTACTATCTTCTGCCAAGTAAAATAAATATTATATTAAAAACATGAATGGTCACCACTTATTGCCCCCTCATCTGTTAACTTTTATATTGCTCTGGATTTTCCCAGCACTTGCTATCAGTTAAGCATTAGAGCTTCATTTACTAGAGAAGTTAATAGGAACAGGGATTAGCTCATGTTAAGATCCTATTACAGTAATTAACATAGCATATTTGCTTGGTGTTCAAATGCTGAAGCAGCTTGAATAGAGTGTGGTCAGTTCAGAGACCTAGGCAAAGAAGATTTTCCAGTTCTTGGCTGCAGTATCAGTATCACTTACCAAACCTAGGAGGCGTCAGATCAAGTGACATTCTCTTGGACACCTGTTTTAGAAACAGGCTGCAGTTGCAGGCTTGACACTTTCAGTATAGAATATTGTAACTTGGCAGTTTAAGATTATTTGTAATTTGAATTTTTTTTATTTGTTTTCCACAGTGTCATTTATATTATGTTTTTATAATTTATATTTTTAATATTTATTTTCTAAATGTTTCAAATTTTCAAAAAACATTTTTAAGTAAATGCAAACTAAGGCAAATTTTATGTTTTATTGTTTTCTTAGAAAAAATTTTGGACAGTTTCAGAAACTTGGATCTCTGATATTACTACTGAACTGATAATCTCTTACTGAACATATTTTTAGCTTAAAACTCCATAGATCATTTTCATATAATGTTAATATTTTTGGCTTATTTGAATCTGGGAAAGATTATGAATGTTTTTCCTAAATTGTATTATTTCATGGCAAATAGATGGGGAAACAGTGGAAATAGTGGCTGACTTTATTTTGGGGGGCTCCAAAATCACTGCAGATGGTGATTGCAGTCATGAAATTAAAAGATGCGCTTACTCTTTGGAAGGAAAGTTATGACCAACCTAGACAGCATATTAAAAAGCAGAGACATTACTTTGTCGACAAAGTTCCATCTAGTCAAGGCTATAGTTTTTCCAGTGGTCATGTATGGATGTAAGAGTTGGACTGTGAAGAAAGCTGAGCACCAAAGAATTGATGCTTTTGAACTGTGGTGTTGGAGAAGACTCTTGAGAGTCCCTTGGACTGCAAGGAGATCCAACCACTCCATCCTAAAGGAGATCCGTCCTGGGTGTTCATTGGAAGGACTGATGTTGAAGCTGAAACTCCAATACTTTGGCCACCTGATGTGAAGAGCTGACTCATTTGAAAAGGCCCTGATGCTCAGAAAGATTGAGGGCATTAGAAGAAGGGAACGACAGAGGATGAGATGGTTGGATGGCATCACCAACTCAACGGACATGGGTTTGGGTGGACTCTGGCAGTTGATGGACAGGGAGGCCTGGGGTGCTATGGTTCATGTGGTCGCAAAGAATTGGACATGACTGAGCGACTGAACTGAACTGAGGCAAAACTTTGATTAGCTAGTTGCTTTTTACAGATGGATAGATTGTTACATTTGGGGAAATTCTACTGAAGATCTGATTAAGTTTGCTCTAAAACATTTCCAATCCATTTATGATAGAAGTACCATTTTTTGATTCATATGGTGAACAGATTAACTGGAGTGTTGATATAATAGAACAGAAAATCAGAATACTAGTACAGCCAAAGCCATATTTAATTTCTCTGGTAGAATAGACTTAATGAAAATACTAGCTTATTTTTGGAGTGTTATATCTAGTGACATTAAAAATCCACTATTATTATATGGAGTTAAATGGACCATTTGCATTTACCTGCTCAGCATTTTGATGAAAGAAATGAGGGATTCATGGTGCTTGAATTTCTTCCTTGATATGGAATGCTTTAAAAAAAAAAAAAAGAGGAGCCACGATGCTATTGTCCTGTCTTTGCTTACAGTCCAGCACCAGAAAGTCACATTGAGACAACTCATTGTTTCTTCTGGTGGCAGAGAAAATTTTAACAGTATTGATTTGTTTCTTACTTGTTTTCAAACTTTTCTCATAAGGAGGGCCATCTCAGTTACCCTGCAGAGGAGCCAGCAGAGTTTTTTGCCTTAGCATCCATTTCTATCTCTGAGAACTCCATTATTAATAGGTTTTATTTATTTTCCCTTCTGGTTAAGATTTTACTTGAAAATAAAAGACTTCTTGACTTAATGTGTTAGTCCCTCAATTTATGGAAACAGCGAAGACATAGCTCTTATGAGCAAGGCGAAGACCAAGATTTCAGACCTATTATAGGGGAAAAATGGGAAGCACAAAATGTTTAGCATTTATGTGATATAATAATATGGTGCCATTATCATCCTGTTTCTGGATAATTGTTTTATGTATTCATGAGTGCATGCTTGGTCATTCAGTTGTATGCGACCCTTTGGACTGACCCTTTGCCAGGCTCCGCTGTCCATGGAAATTTCCAGGCAAGAATACTGGAGCAGGTTGCCATTTCCTACTCCAGGGAGTCTCAACCCAGGGATTAAACCCACGTCTTCTGCATCTCCTGCATTGTTAGGCAGATTCTTTACTACTGAGCCACCCAGGAAGCCCTTAGTATATTCTTAGCATCTGCCAAATACTGTATTATCATTTTACTTGAATTCTTATTAAATTCTCATAACCTTGTAAGGCAGTTACTATAATTGCCTCAGTTTCACAGATGAGAAAACCAAGGTACAGAAAGCTTACATATTTGCTGAAGTAAATGATAAAACCTGATAGTAAATGGGCATTTGAGCCCAGATATGTGTAACTTTATATTCATGCTTTTAACTTAGGAAAATGTTGTAGTATTATATTATGATAACTAAGAACTATACAACTTAAATGAAGGTCTTTAAAATACATATCAAGATATATTAGTGTGTTTCCGTTTCAGTTCAGTTGCTCAGTTGTGTCTGACTCTCTGCGACCTCATGAAGTGCAGCACACCAGGCCTCCCTGTCCATCACCAACTCCTGGAGTTTACCCAGACTCATGTCCATTGAGTCAGTGGTGCCATCCAACCATCTCATCCTCTGTCATCCCCTTTCTCCTCCCACCCTCAATCTTTCTTAACATCATGGTCTTTTCAAAAGAGTCAGCTCTTTGCATCAGGTGGCCAAAGTATTGGAGTTTCAGCTTCAACATCAGTCCTTCCAATGAACATCCAGGACTGATCTCTTTTAGGATGGAGTGGTTGGATCTCCTTGCAGTCCAAGGGACTCTCAAGAGTCTTCTCCAACACCACAGTTCAAAAGCATCAATTCTTCAGCGCTCAGCTTTCTTTATAGTCCAACTCTCACATCTATACATGATTACTGGAAAACCTATAGCCTTGACTAGATGGACCTTTGTTGACAAAGTAATGTCTCTGCTTTTTAATATGCTGTCTAGGTTGGTCATAACTTTCCTTCCAAGAAGTAAGCATCTTAATTTCATGACTGCAGTGATTTTGGAGCCCCCCAAAATAAAGTCAGCCACTATTTCCACTGTTACCCATCTATTTCCCATGAAGTGACGGGACCAGATGCCATGATCTTAGCCTTCTGAATGTTGAGCTGTAAGCCAACTTTTTCACTCTCCTCTTTCACTTTCATCAAGAGGCTTTTGAGTTCCTCTTCACTTTCTGCCCTAAGGGTGGTATCATCTGCATATCTGAGGTTATTGATATTTTTCCCAGCAATCTTGATTCCAGCGTGTGCTTCCTCCAGCCCAGCATTTCTCATGATGTATTCTGCATATAAGTTAAATAAGGAGGGTCACAATATACAGCCTTGACGTACTCCATTTCCTATTTGGAACCAGTCTGTTGTGCCATGTCCAGTGCTAACTGTTGCTTCCTACCTGCCTACAGGTTTCTCAAGGGGCAGGTCAGGTGGTCTGGTATTCCCATCTCTTTCAGAATTTTCCACAGTTTATTGTGATCCACACAGTCAAAGGCTTTGGCATAGTCAATAAAGCAGAAATAGATGTTTTTCTGGAACTCTCTTGCTTTTTCCATGATCCAGCGGATGTTTGCAATTTGATCTCTGGTTCCTCTGTCTTTTCTAAAACAAGCTTGAACATCTGGAAGTTCACAGTTCATGCATTATAATATATAAAAATTTTGTGACTACATATACAAGTAACCATATATACTACTGTATAAATCAGGAAAAAAGAAACAACTTAAGCAGACCTGCCATATCTTAAGATTGTGGCAGTGTATTCTTCTTCATAATGTTAGCGTGGATGAGTGAGAAAGAAGTGAATAAATAACAGATTGAACAGTTATGAGTTCTTACGCCCCCTCCAAATGACTTTATACCATGTACATACATTCTTAGACTCAAATGACTTTATACCATGTACATACATTCTTAGACTCAAATGACTTTATACCATGTACATACATTCTTAGACTCATAGAGATGACCCAGGGACTGAGGAGTTTACTTTTCCAGTTTCTCATCTAATGTGGAAATATAATCATTCTATAAGCAGTGCTCACTGAGTATTTTACGTGCCACTTCCTGTAGATACCAGTGATAACAGAAATCAAAGACATACTCCCTTTCTTTAAGGAGGTTGCTCTTATAAACTGAGTTGAGTCCCTGCCCAAATTCATATGTTGAAACCCTAACTCCCAGTATTTCAGTTGTATTTGGAGATAGGGTCTTTAAGAGGTAAAATGAGGTCATTAGACTGGATCCTAAGCCAGTATCACCCATGTTCTTAATAAGAAGAAGTCAAGACACAGACACAGTCAGAAGGAAGACCAGATGAAGATGGGCATCTAGAAGCCAAAGAGAGAAGTCCTAGAAGAAATTAACCCTGCCAGCATCTTAAGTTTAGACTTCTAACTTCCAGAATTGAGAAAATAATTCCTGTTGTTTAAGCCACCCCATCTGTGGTGCTTTTCTAAGGCAGTTCTAGCAAATGAATACAGCTATACTAGACAAGCAAAGCAACAGCTGTATGAGTGTGGTAAGGCTTAACAGATATACATCCAAAACCTGTTGGTGCAAAGAGTAGAGATGGGGATTATCTAGCTTCAACAGCCAGTTACTTTTATTTGAAAGAAATTGCCAGCATTAAAGTTCAGTAGTCTACTTATAAAGCAGTACTTTTATACAAGAAATAAACATTGAAAGCTTACAAAGTGTTAGCTGATGGTAAGGTGGGCTTCCCTAGTGGCTCAGTAGTAATCAGCTACCAGTGCAGGAGATGTGGGTTCAGTCCCTGGGTCAGGAAGATCCCCTGGAGAAGGAAATGCCAACCCACTCCAGTATTCTTGCCTGGAGAATTCCATGGACAGAGGAGACTGGTGGGCTACAGTCCATAGGGTCACAAAGAGTGGGACACGACTGAGCAATTTAGCATATGCGTTATATATGAGAGTTGTTAAGAGAGTAAATCCTGAGTTCTCATCACAAGGAAGAATTTTTTTTCCCCTATTTCTTTAATTTTGTGTCTATATGAGATGGTACCTGTTGTGGTAAACAAAAAAAAGAAGCGTTTGTATTCAACCCATATCTCTACTAGCTTGTACCTGTTAAAATTTACAGTTCCTCTCATCTTTCTGACTCAGCTGTACTTTTTCTCTGAATTCTTACCTACCTTTGCTTCCTCTTTTTGACATAAGTATCACACCAAGAAGGCGAACACACCACAGCTCTTCACTCTCAGCCAGTCAGTGCTCCAGCTCAGTCCCCTCCCTTCCCTTCTCAGTCAGCAGGCATTCAGTGAGGCTTACGGTTGCAGAGGACTCTGAGAGGGAACCGAATCCTTCATTCCACTGCGCAGTTAGCTAAGCCTTTCGTTCCAGTTCCCAGATGGAAACCCAATCCTACTAGGACAAGAAGAACGTATTCCGTGTTAATCCTTTGTTAATGAATTTGTTAAATCAGTCTCTGCTGACACAGAGACGAGCAGACTTTGCCTTATATAAGAAGTTTTATTATTTATACATAACTTCAAGGGCACTGACAGGGAAGATGCTCTTTCAGCTTAGCCAAGGAGAATCTATAGGAGCCTGTCCATATTAGAATGGAGGTGTGGCAGGAGCGGGATCACTGTCAACTCACATTTTAAAGGTGCAGAAGGATTTTCTCTAGTGTCGTTAAGATCATTCACTATTCAGATTTGATAAAGAAACTTAAGTAAATACCTTAAGATGACCCTTTTGATGGACTGTTTATTTATAGTGGACTCTATCCCAGAAGACTTTCAAAAAGACTCTTTAAGAATAGCTGCAATGTAAGAAAACCTTCTAAAACATATAAAAGGAAGCAAAAGAAGAATGAAAATCATGGATGGGACTTTTAAAAATAAAGAGTGGAAAGAAGTTTGTCATTTAGTCTGGACAGTAATGACATACGTACATCCTTGCCTATGGTTAGAATTTGGCTATGAGCCTTCTGTGTTAAGTCACTTCAGTCCTGTCTGACTCTTTGTGACCCTGTGAACTGTAGCCCACCAGGCTGCTCTATCCATAGGATTCTCCAGGCATGAATACTGGAAGGAGTTACTGTGCCCTCCTCCAGGGGATCTTCCCAACCCAGGGATTGAACCCGTGTCTCTTAACGTCTCCTGCATTGGCAGGTGGGTTCTTTACCATTAGTGTGGCAGTTGACCCAAAAAAGAAAATTTTGCAAATTAATGTTTAGTGAGATAAAAAATAAATCTCTTGCTCAGAAGAAGCAAAACTGTTCTTGTTACAAAAACTTGAAAGGAATTTCTCCAAGGAGTCCGTGTAAAAATGGCCCTGTATGATTTAACAAAGAGCACTTTCCACAGCTGCTTCGGGGAAGAGTGGCAGTGGACTTTGTGGGGCTGGCTTCTCCCACAAGTGTCAGTGAAGACGGAAGGTGTCACAGCCAGCGCCCATCGTTACAGAACCGTCCTGTGCAGTGGGCCAGGCCCAGTCTGCTCAAATTTGCAGAATGGAGTTGTATGCTGGTCTGAAGTGATTTCAGTACATATCTTAGAAAGTCTAGAAAATAGTTGTATATTCCTCAATCGGCTGTTCTCAAATGTCTTTTTTTTACCTCCTCAGGTGAAGTTTGTTAAATATTTGGTAGCACTGATAGGCTTGTTTCAAGAGGAAAACTTTCTTCCAGGTGCATACTAATTAATACTTACGCTTCAACAGAACGTGGAAATCAAGGTTCAACTGACTTGTTTTGCGAACTGAGGAATCAGATAAAGATACAATAAGAACACTGGCCTTAAGGGGCCATCCACCCTTCTGGATAAGCTGAAGATGTGCCCTGATACATACTACCTAGTAAATAGGTTTGAATCTGCTTTAATGTCTAGACAAATGGTAGCATAAAACCTTGAAGTTCCACCATCCTCTGCTTCTGTGTTATGGTCATAGTCAATTTAGCATGTGCAGATTTTTCAGACGAACGTAATAAGATACCCACCTGGTGAAAAGTGCAGCACACTCCTAAAACCTGGTCACTTTGTGCTTGCGACTCCTTGGCTTATCTTTGAAGGTAAACTACTTGCCAGATATATTTTGAGAAAATGAATGAAGTGTTAAGTAGAACTGTTTATAAACCAGTTGAAAATAGAGGGAAAACCTACCAAAAGTGCCATATTCTGTTACATAATAAGTGATCTATCGATCTTTTATTTTCTGGTGAGAATTAATTAACAAAAAGCGTTCCTTACTAGTGGTAACAAAAATGATACCCTAAAGTTTAAAAATAATAACAATAATAAACTACTTTTCTCAAATGTTGAAAGTTGCCTATGTAAAATGGCATCATAATAGCAATAAGAAACAAGGCTCAGAAAGTAAAGTGTCTGCCTGCAACATGGGACACCTGGGTTCAATCCCTGGGCCTGGAAGATCCCCTGGAGACGGAAATGGCAACCCACTCCAGGACTTTTGCCTGGAAAATTCCATGGACTGAGGAGCCTTCTGGGCTGCAGTCCATGGGGTCGCAAAGAGTCGGACACAACTGAGCAACTTTACTTCAAACAAAAGGTAGGGTAAAAAGTAGAGCTTCCCTGGTGGCTTGGATGGTAAAGAATCCACCTGCAATGCAGGAGACCCATGTTCGATCTCTGGGTCAGGGAGATCCCCTGGAGAAGGGAATGGCAAACTGTCTCTTATACACATCTTAACAATAATAAACTACTTTTCTCAAATGTTGAAAGTTGCCTATGTAAAATGGCATCATAATAGCAATAAGAAACAAGGCTCAGAAAGTAAAGTGTCTGCCTGCAACATGGGACACCTGGGTTCAATCCCTGGGCCTGGAAGATCCCCTGGAGACAGAAATGGCAACCCACTCCAGGACTTTTGCCTGGAAAATTCCATGGACTGAGGAGCCTTCTGGGCTGCAGTCCATGGGGTCGCAAAGAGTCGGACACAACTGAGCAACTTTACTTCAAACAAAAGGTAGGGTAAAAAGTAGAGCTTCCCTGGTGGCTTGGATGGTAAAGAATCCACCTGCAATGCAGGAGACCCATGTTCGATCTCTGGGTCAGGGAGATCCCCTGGAGAAGGGAATGGCAATCCACTCCCAGTATTCTTGCCTGAAGAATCTCATGACAGTGGGCAGGCTGGCTATAATCCGTGAAGTCACAAAGAGTCGGACACAGTTGAGCAACTAAGCACACACACAGGGTAAAAATTACTTTCTTAAAGCCCACAGAACACATTTTAATCATTCATCAAAAGCCTTTCAACTTGCTTGATTCTCAGAAAATTAGGTGCTGGTTCTGAAAAAACAATATATTTGCAAAGAATTTCCCAGCAGGAGGTAGTTACTGAATACAAAGGTTATTGTCAAAGGCTAAAAAATATTTTACCTTTGTGATGCTCATTGCTATGACTTTTCCCATTAACTGTCTGCCTAAAGGTTGAATATCCAATGCTTACTAAGAATTAGTTACCCTGTGGTCACTCAGTGATGATAGTTGATGGTAATGTAATCAGAGGCAGAATATCAGTTGACTAGAGCCATGTAATAGAAATCAGGAAGTTCAGCTTCTGACCTTCATTCAGTCAATGATTTTATGATATATGTCATATCTTTGAACATTCTATATCTCAGCTTCTCATCTCTTAAGCTGAGTTCATAATAACGGTCCTGGTCTGTCTCACAGGAATGTTGCATGGACAAATTAGATAAGTGTAAAAGTGCCTTGGAGGTAAAGCCACTCTATGAGTAAAAATTAGTGTGATGTAGCTACTGAAAAGTGTGTTGCAGAACCTAGAATAGTTAATCTCCACAGGCTTGATGACTAGATAAAGCTTCATAATGGATTCCTGTCAGGCAAACGAAACCCATCTTATCAGTTCATGGCTGTATAGTATTTAATGGAAAAGAAATCTCTTTACAAACATTTTCTTACCTTGATACAAATGTGCATTAAAAACCAGTCATGTTTGAATTAAATAAAACCTTTCTAAGTCGCTTTAAGTCACCTCTAATATCCAGTTTATAATTTCCATAGTCATTTTGGAGGGTGAGGATTTGATATGTTTAATAAACTTGGGAAATAAGTATATGAAACAATGTATGGGGAAGAGAAATTGACTAGAATGATTTCCTCTCCACCCCCCCAGTAGTTTTTAAGACTCTGACATTACCAAATTGAGATTTAAAAAATTTTATAGAAATCTCAAGCTCTCATTTCTGCCTAACCCATATATGGTTTCCTGCTTACTTCTTTATTTTTGTCACAGTTAATATTCTCATTATCAGTTGTTATCATTATACACTCAGTCATTGCGGCTCAAAAAACCTAATTACCGGATCCCTTGAAGACAGAAAACCAGGGCCTTTCTTGTCCTTAAGTGCTTATTCCTCTTGCCTGTCCTTTTCACTTCAGTGCACAGAGAGTTCTGTGTAAATTGCCAGCACCCATGTGTTAAGTCCTTGAGAAGGAGAATTGAGCAAGTATTTAATTGTTTGGACATTGCAAATAAGAGTTCCTATTCAAGCTAACTAGAAACTTTTATTCCAGAGCCAACTTGATCTCTTTTCTTTTGGCAGGGGACCATTCCTAGTGGCATTGGGGAAATCTTGGCACCCAGAAGAATTTAACTGTGCTCACTGCAAAAATACGATGGCCTACATGGATTTGTAGAGGAACAGGGAGCCCTGTATTGTGAGCTCTGCTATGAGAAATTCTTTGCTCCTGAATGTGGTCGATGCCAAAGGAAGATCCTTGGAGTGAGTATTGGAAACCTTTTCACTCTGAGTGAGTTTTAAAGCAGAACAATTTTTTGGTATGAAACCCTCCCATCATTTTTACTTTTTATTTTCTTCTTGCTGATCTCCTCTCTGCTTTCATCACTATTTATTTTTGTAAAGCAAAACTAAATAGACCTCTGTAGAAGTATATTGGACTCATGGGGTTAAGTTGTCTTTGGTTTTGTCTTACTGAGTGCTGGGTTGTCTGGTAAAAGTCTAGCCACTGTGGGGAAAAAATAATTTACTGTGGGTGTGCTGCCTCAACAGGACCCTGTTTGCTCAGGAATGAAGAGGTCGCACAGGACCACACACATCTGAGTTCTCAGAACTGACACCTTCACTGTTTTAAATTAAATTCCATCGCTTTTATAAGAGCAGCATTTCCCCATTTGTCAGGGTTCAAGCACGGGACACAGATTTCATGAAATATATAAAACATGAGGCTTATAAGTGATACATTTTTCTTGAATTCATATAAGTTTAAAAATATAACCTCAGGTTTATGAGGGTATACATGTGATAGAAAAATAATCAAACCACACCTTTTTTTTTTTTTTTTAACAAAAAGGTAGTAATTTAGGATTCAGATACATAGTAAATAAGATGAATGAATGAATTTTCTATTCTGGAATACCCAATTTGCAGTTGTGAAGTAAAGGTAGGGATTTCCTATGGGTGACCAGCAGTTGAAATTTTACTTTAGAAGTAGCCAAAGTGACTGGACTCATACGAAACACCTACATACAACTCTACAAAATTTAGAAATTACATTGCTGAGTTCTAATATTCCCAATATGACAGTGCAATAATGAAGCTCTAATTCATTCCCACTGAGAGAAAAGAGTATGAAACAGTGATAGATTTTATTTTCTTGGTTTTAAAAATCACTGTGGAATGAATGAATGAATTTTCTATTCTGGAATACCCAATTTGCAGTTGTGAAGTAAAGGTAGGGATTTCCTATGGGTGACCAGCAGTTGAAATTTTACTTTAGAAGTAGCCAAAGTGACTGGACTCATACGAAACACCTACATACAACTCTACAAAATTTAGAAATTACATTGCTGAGTTCTAATATTCCCAATATGACAGTGCAATAATGAAGCTCTAATTCATTCCCACTGAGAGAAAAGAGTATGAAACAGTGATAGATTTTATTTTCTTGGTTTTAAAAATCACTGTGGATAGTGACTATAGCCATGAAACTGAAAGATGCTTGCTGCTTGGAAATAAAAGCTATGACAAACATAGGCAGCATATTAAAAAGCAGAAAAAACACTTTGCTGACAAAGGTCCCTATAGCCACAGCTATGGAAATTATGTACAGATGAGAGAATTGGGCCACAGAGAAGTCTGAGCACCAAAGAACTGATGCTTTTGAATTGTGGTGCTAGAAAGACTCTTGAGAGTCCCTTGGCCAGCAAGGAGATCAAACCAGTTAAAGGAAATCAACCCTGAATATTCATTGGAAGGACTGATGCTGAAGCTGAAACTCTAGTACTTGGCCACCTAACGTGAAGAATTAGAAAAGACCCTGATGCTGGGAAAGATTGAGGGCAGGAGGAGAAGAGGAAGCAGAGGATGAGATAGTTGGATGGCATCACTGACTCAACAGACATGAGTTTGAGCAAACTCCAGGAGATAGTGAAGGATAGGGAAGCCTGGTGTGCTATAGTTCGTGGTGTTGCAAAGAGTTGGACACAACTTGCTTAGTGACAACAGCAACAAATTTTACAATACATCTTTAAATGAGTCTAAAACTTTCAAGACACTTTAAAATTATAAATATACTATGTGAAATATTTCTGTATTATTAATTTGTACAATATGTAGAGAGGAAAACAGGAGGATAATTCAGCTATACCTTTTTAAATGAAAATAAGTAGACTTCATTAGTACTGTTTTAGTATATAAAAGTATTCTATGGATTCTAGAATGATTAATAAAACAAAATCAAGTAAGAGTTTTAGCACCAAATGAGGTTCTAAGAAATGAAATCTTCAGCTCATTGCTTTACACATACACTAGAACTTTACTAAAGGGGCAATTTTTCTGGATTGTGTTTTAGTTGTTTGATAATCTTGTGTTATGGTCTGCCTCTTGAGAAACCTTATTGAGTAGATACTAGAAGCCTTGGTTTTTATTTGGTTGAATGTTTCACTTGTTGTCCATGCTCATAATGATCTCTTTGGGTCTAGATAACTGCTGTTTTTTCCCATTTTTCTTTGGTAGTGAACTGGGGCATTTTCTGTGGCTAATGACCTCACGGTATCATTTTATTTTGACAGTTTTTTATTAGAAAATATTTCACTCCACAGCAATTAAAAAATACAAAAATGTAAAGAATGAAATTAAAATGACCTATATATTTATCAGTCCCAGATAGATCCTCTTAACCTGTAGGATGTGTTTTCTTCCAGTTTGCTCCTGATAAGTAATTCATTTACAGCACTGTAGCCATACTACTTAAAGCTTCCCGTTTTTGTGATAATTATTCTGAAAAGAGTAAGTTCCTGTATTACTAACTACTCTTCAAAAATGATTGCTAATAGCTCCATCTCTTTCTCTCAATTCAAAGAAATGATTCTTTGCAAAGCGAAATTCTCAAACTTTCTTTTACTAATTAAAATCTGGTCCAAGTCTTTGACATTTGGTATTTATAACCATAGGACTGTTGTTGACTAGAATCCATGCTTTGTGGTTCAAATTTTAGACACTCATTTGAATATGTGCTTAGTATAGTCATAGCTGATTTTCAAAATCATAAACGTGTTAAACATGATTGGATTACACTGATTAAGTTGTTGCTTCCAACAGGGGACAATGTATAGGTTTGTTTTAGTTTTTAAATATTTTGCTCTTCCTTCATGACATTTTCAAGATAATATTGTGAAACTATTACAAGTTAATATTTCCTACTGCAGATGGTGACTGCAGCCAGGAAATTAAAAGACGCTTACTCCTTGGAAAAAAGTTATGACCAACCTAGATAGCATATTCAAAAGCAGAGACATTACTTTGCACACTAAAGTCCGTCTAGTCAAGGCTATGGTTTTTCCAGTAGTCCTGTATGGATGTGAGAGTTGGACTGTGAAGAAAGCTGAGCGCTGAAGAATCGATGCTTTTGAACTGTGGTGTTGGAGAAGACTCTTGAGAGTCCCTTGAACTGCAAGGAGATCTTCCACAGTCCATTCTGAAGATCAACCCAGGGATTTCTTTGGAAGGACTGATGCTAAAGCTGAAACCCCAGTACTTTGGCCACCTCATGCAGAGTTGACTCATTGGAAAAAACTTTGACACTGGGAGGGATTGGGGGCAGGAGACGAGGACGACTGAGGATGAGATGGCTGGATGGCATCACTGACTTGATGGACGCGAGTCTGGGTGAACTCTGGGGGTTGGTGATAGACAGGGAGGCCTGGTGTGCTGTGATTCGTGGGGTCTTAAATATCTCCAGTTCCTTAGATGAAAAGCTTAGGCAAAGACAAAGCATGTATGTCTACTTTGGGGTCAATTTAAAAGGACTGTATTGGTACAGCTGGTAAAATATGTACCATCTTTCTTTACATCCTATTACCTTTCTGTAACAGGAAGTCATCAATGCTTTGAAACAAACTTGGCATGTTTCCTGTTTTGTGTGTGTGGCCTGTGGAAAGCCTATTCGTAATAATGTTTTTCACTTGGAGGATGGTGAGCCCTACTGTGAGACTGGTAAGATCTTTAAGCTCATAGTTTCTTAAAGTTGTAAGTGAATATAAAACCCCTATATTGCTATCAATTTGAAAGAAAATGCTAAGCAAAATAGTATAGTTTTACTAAAGGTTTTAGGAGCACTTAATGTTACTATAAATATAAGATGTGTATAAGAGACAGGTATTGGAAACCTTTTCACTCTGAGTGAGTTTTAAAGCAGAACAATTTTTTGGTATGAAACCCTCCCATCATTTTTACTTTTTATTTTCTTCTTGCTGATCTCCTCTCTGCTTTCATCACTATTTATTTTTGTAAAGCAAAACTAAATAGACCTCTGTAGAAGTATATTGGACTCATGGGGTTAAGTTGTCTTTGGTTTTGTCTTACTGAGTGCTGGGTTGTCTGGTAAAAGTCTAGCCACTGTGGGGAAAAAATAATTTACTGTGGGTGTGCTGCCTCAACAGGACCCTGTTTGCTCAGGAATGAAGAGGTCGCACAGGACCACACACATCTGAGTTCTCAGAACTGACACCTTCACTGTTTTAAATTAAATTCCATCGCTTTTATAAGAGCAGCATTTCCCCATTTGTCAGGGTTCAAGCACGGGACACAGATTAAAAAGTGTATAAAATTTTTATAGACTTTGTCAAAATCAGATATTACCAATTTCATTAAGAAAAGTGTATGTATAGGCAGTTAATTAGACTATTTTTCTTGAACCTCCTATAAGTTATGGATATAAATCATATGGGATTGTATAGCTTATAGCCTTCTTTTACACTCCACTAGTGAATTTTGAGTGATTTTTGAGATGAGAAATGTTCAACTTTTGAATAGGATATTGATACGCTCTTGAAGGCAACTGCCTTGACAACAAATTGGAATCCTTTGTTATGTTTACTGAATGGGAAGGTTAATCATAGTTTGCTCCCTTGGTGAGATTATTTTTAAGAAAACAAGCTCCAAATATTAATGCCAATCTACTACATTTGTTCCATTACCTAAACTCTAAACACTTCCTTTTCATTCCCAAAGGTTATAAGTGAGCTTTCATAGCACTTATTTATTAATGCTATTCTCACTTAGACATTACTATAACACATACATCTTTCAAAAAATAAAGTATTTTCCTTTTATTATGCCTCCACTTAGTACCACTGCATTCCCCCATGGGGTTGTATTGTTGTTCTACCTTGTAGTTCAAAGGCTGGTACTGGACAAAGAGAATATTCCACAATACTCTAGTTAAAGAATCAGTGAGTTTCTAATTTGAGGCTGTTGACCATGACTTGACCCTTTGCCCAATCTAATTAATAAATTCTAACAGTGTTATCCCCAGTGGATATTGAATTGATTCATTTCTCTCACCTCAACTGTCCCCACTAAATCCAGTTCACTCTTAACCCTTTGCCTGGGCATTATAATTGCCAGCTAAAATGGTTTATCTTCTTTCCCTCAACCCTCAGATAGCTGTAGTAATATTTTTTTGAATGTGAATCAGATTGTGCTTGATACCTTATGACTTCCACTAGAGGAAAAACTGTATTCCTGCCTGATGCTAGCTTTGCCAACCCCATCTCTCCACCTGATTGTTTGGGTTCTAGAGAATATCACTGAATTCTTAGCCATACCTGGCCCCTGTGTTGTTTCTGAACCTACTGAGATCCATCCTGCCTCAAGGCTTTTGTACTTGTCTCTTTTGACTGGAATTTTCTTTCCCAGGTTTTCTGAAATGGTTCTTCCCCCTCTTTTATTTTCAAGTCTCAGCTCAGGTATTATCTCTTCATGGAGGCCTTTCCTAACCCCTTCTGTAATATAGTGTTAAACACCTCCCCCAATTATTCTCTATTGCATCACCTTTGTCTTTCTTTTATGATCCTTATCACAATCTGAAGTTGTTTGCTATCATTTATTTTTAAACATAATTGATGACATCCTGATCCCAGTGAGAATATAAGCCCCATGTGGAGAACAACCACATCTATGTTCGCCAACATTGTGCCTCTAACGAGCACCTAGACCAGCACCCAGCACACAGTAGGACTCTGTGGCTGTGTGCTGAGCAGGTGGCACCAAGGAGTATTGAGGGTTGCTGAGAAAGGTGACTCAAGTTGCAGACGGCAGCTTACATTATCCTCTAGCCCAGATGGGATTAGAAGTGTCAAAAAGTGAGCCATGAGTGAAAACACATAATAAGGATGGCAGAGGAATAGGACGGGGAAGCCGCTTTCTCCCTCGCAAGTTCATCAAAAGAACGTTTAAAAACGCTGAGTAAATTCTACAAAACAGCTTATGAATGCCGGCAGAGGACATCAGGCACCCAGAAAAGCTGCTCATTGCCTTTGAAAAGAGATAGGAAAAAATATAAAAGACAAAAAAGAGACAAAAAGGTAGAGAGAGAGCTCCGTCCCGGGAAGGGAGTCTTAAAGAGAGAAGTTTCCAAACTTCCAAACACCAGGGAGCACTCTCACTGCTGAGTCTGTGGTGAGCCTTGGAAGCACAGAGGGCAACATAACAGAAAGGAAAAATAAATAAATAATTAAAACCCACAGATTACAAACCCAACGGTAACTCCCCCAGTGGAGAAGCAGCGCAGATGCCTGCATCCGCCACTAGCAGGCGGGGGCTCAGCAGGGAGGCGCGGGCTGCATTGCTTTTTAAGGATTGAGCCTGAATGCCCCGAGGGTAACCAGAGCAAACTAACTTGGGCTAGCAAACCAGACTGTCAGATAGCTACCACTAGGACCGCACACAGAACAAAGGACGGAACAGAGTTAGCCGGCTGCAGACCATCCCCCTCTGGTGACAGGCAGCCAGAGCTGGAAGGGCTCGAAGGGGGCAATCGCAGCCCCAGAGAGACATTATCTACCAAACTTCAAGCAGGCTTCTTTGCTGACTAAGACTTCTTGGGGTTCTGGACAGTCATCATCCGCCTAAGAAGGTGTGCCAGTCGTACACCCAGAAAACTGAGCAGCAGGGACGGGAGAGGCAATAAGTCGCAGTGACTGTGCTTGCAAAACACCTGAGCTACTCGGACCTGGGAAGGGCACAAAACACAGGCCCAACCGGGTCTGCACCTCTGAAGAAAACCTGAGTGCCTGAACCTGAGTGGCTTAGGGCCGGCCTCAGATGGTTCCCAGCAGAGCAACCTAGAGCCTGAGCTATGTGCACTGTGAGTGGGGGCTGGCCCAGTGTGGCTGAGACACTGCGAGCACACGCCAGTTTGCAGTGTCCCTCCCTCCCCACAGCGCAACTGAACAAATGAGCCTAAAAAAGTGGCCACCACTGCCCCCCTTTTGTCAGGGCGGAAATCAGACACTGAAGAGACCAGCAAACAGAAGAAGCTAAAACAGAGGGAACCGCCTTGGAAGTGACAGGTGCAATACATTAAAACCCTGTCGTTAGTACTGACTACATAGGAAGGGTCCTAAAGATCTTGAGAAATATAAGCCGGACCAAGGAACTATCCGAAAATGAACTGACCCGACACAGCCCACAACACCACCAGAGAAAGTCCTAGATATATCTTTACTATTTTTATGCTCATTATTTTTTCTTAACTTTTTAAAATTTTTAAGTCCCCTATTGCTCCTTTAATTTTCATTTTTATAACCTACTATTACTTTTCAAAAAAAGACTATTTTTAAAGTAAACTTCATATTTTTTTAATAATTCTTGTGACTTTGTTTTTTTTCCTTCTTCTTCTTTTCTTTAATACTGTATTTTTGAAAATCCAACCTCTACTCTAGATTTTTAATCTTTGCTTTTTGATATTTGTTATCAATTTTGTACCTTTAAGAACTCAATCTTCAGTACCCATTTTTACTTGGGAGAAAAATTACTGGCTTGATTGCTCTCCCCCACTTTGGACTCTCCTTTTTCTCCACCAGGTCACTTCTATCTCCTCCCTCCCCTTCTCTTCTCTTCCCAACTCTGTGAAGCTCTGTGT
>SJYC01049892.1:0-24849 GCA_006408675.1 Madoqua kirkii | reverse complement strand
ATGACGTGGAATGTTACAGTAATCATGAAATGTTAGAAGGTCTAACACAACCAGCTGAAGTGTTTTGTCATACTACCCATTGGGTGAAAAATCATTTTCCCCTTTTTAGGCATATTTGATAAGATAATGACATTCTCTCAAATAATGGTTCTTTTTCAGGTATGTTGTGAAAGTTTGGAAGGTCAGACCTTTTTCTCTAAGAAGGACAAGCCACTTTGCAAGAAACATGCTCATTCTGTGAATTTTTAAAAGTCAACTGTCCAGGGGAAGAGAAGAAATTTGAAGAAGAGGAGAATTTAAGTTACCAATTAATTTTTAGATTTAATATTTATATGAAGTTTTGAAAAATAATAGCGGCCCTCAGGGGACAAATTCCAAGCTTTGAAAACCAAGTCTACGAGGAAATATTTGGCTTCATAAAGTAAAGAAACAGTGTGGTGTTTATTATTACTTTTTTCCCTGTATTTTCTGCCCATAAAGTAACTTTTATAAAAATCAATTTCCTGGTTGACTATTAAATTCATCTTCGAATAAATTAGTGAAGAATTAAATTTTAGAATAAAAACCTTCAACTTCTATGCTGAAATAGCTAAACTTTCCATGTTAGGTAGTTTTGAGTAAATCTATAAAAAGACAATGAAATGCCTTACACTTAAATGAAACATTGTGTTTTTCTTTAAAAAAAAAAAAGGATTTTTCTTTAAAACAGTAAATAGGAGTTTAAACAGAGAATTTCATCAATAGTAGGTGTCAGGTTTTTTTTAAACTGTGTATGGTTTTTGGGGGGTTTTTTTGTCTTTACAGTTGATCATTCCAATAGGAAAGGCCAATGAGATTTTGATCAAAACATGTTTTGCCAATAGGAGATGTCATATTTTTGTCTGATTTCCCTCCACCCCAAAAAAGCCACCACATAGCTTGTAAATTTCAATTTGTTGCCTTTTATTAGAACATGACCATTTTCTATGAATTGTGTATGTTTCACCACCTATGTCAGACTATTTTTTTTCCCTTCCCTTAAGCTGAGGTAAAGAGCTTGTTGAGTAACTTTGGACTCTGAAAGTTGTTTTTCTCTTTAAAGAGAATAAATAGAAAAGAATGTGATTGGGAGTGATGGTAAATCACAAGACTGGATCAGAAAATTTTTTAAATTTCCCCTTTTTAGACAGTGAGTCAATATGATCAGTTCGTGTTATACTATTGACTGATGAAGGTTTGAAAGTTCTCTTTGCAGAATAATTTTTTTTTGTTCATTTCTACATTAGAAAAATAAAATATTGGTTTGGGGATATGATAGAAATTTAGATTTTTTTTTTCTTTTGGTAGTTCTTTTTCAATAATAAATGAACCACTTCTAAAAGTAATCATGAAGTTTGGAAAGCTTTTGTTCACAGAGATTTGATAGTATAGAGAGGAACATGATTAATTACTCAGACCAGCTTGTTGTTTGTTTTCTTTGTTTTAGGGAAAAAAAATTATGTAGATACCACATGAAGACAGGAATAATTGTGGTAAGATCGTGAATCCTGTTGATATTTGCCCAGTGAGAAAAGAGATTATGGCATTTGATAGTTTTTTTTGTTTGTTTCCAGAATGGACAAAAGCCCATGATCACACTAAGTTATCACTTGGATTTGTTTGGGGAAGGGTGTTTTTATAGTTGAGACTGAGCCCCACCCCCTGCCCGACTCACCCATCACTTGAGACTTCATTTCCATTGTGTGCATGTTTGTTAGAGAGCAGGGTATTAGGCTACAATATTTGTTTAACTTCCCTAATAACTGTTCAAGGTATCTGTCCTGAAAGCTGCTAATTCATGGTCTAGCAGACTTACATTATATGCAGATAGTAATTAACTGGGAATAGAAAGAATAAACTGGGATAAAATAAATAAAAAGAATAAACTGGGAATAAAAAGAATGAGAAGTGTGGCACAAAGTAGCAAACTGAATGCTTCACCAGTGGCAACCCAGAACTGTCCCCTTGCCCTGTATCTTGTAGGGACACGGGGAGAGTTTTCTGTTGTGTTTTAAAAGCTGGAACTGAATCGTGCCATATTTCCCATGCTGCTGAAACCACCCATAGAAGACACGCTGCATTGTCACATATCGTAATGTCAGGCCTTTGCTTTACGTGACATAAAATAAGTTGGTGGTCTTGTTTTAGTGTGATAGATTTTTTGTTTTTTGTTTTTTAGTTTTGCTTTTACATAGTAAAGAGTCTGCCTGCAGTGCAGGAGACTCATATACCTAGACTCAGATCCCTAGGTCCGGAAGATCCCCTGGAGAAGGAAATGGCAACCCACTCCTGAATTCTTCCCTGGAAAACCCCATGGACAAAGGGGCCTGGCAGGCTACAGCCCATGGGGTCACTAAAGAGTAAGACACGACTGAGTGACTTCACTTTACAGATTATATGCCAAGAGAGTATTTGATAAGTCAGTGGCATTGGAATGGCATTTGGGTATTTTGTTCAAAGAATTTTATTTGATCTGGATTTCTTATAAAGTTATATTAAGGATTTTGCATGTTATTCTTTCTGCATGTTATTCATGGAGCATAATGTTGCATTTCTCTGAATTTTATCCCTAAAAGGATAATGTCACTTCCTAACGTCATTTTGTCTTTGCCTTTGGCCTTTGGCTTTGTCTTTTGTCCTTTGCTTCTATGGCAAAGCCTTCTTTTGTCTATTCTTAAAACAGTTAATCCTGGGAAATAAATACTGACTATAACGCAGAAGAATCTCTGTATTTTATAGTGGGGAATGCCATATTTAATACACCAGCATTAATCTTGTAATAACTGGCAAAGCACTTTATTCTTCTAGTGAGCTCCCAGAATATTTATTTTTCTGATTATAAATATTCCATGTCAGTAGCATTTTTGACTTGTTACCTCCTTATTGTAGAGTGTTACTTTTAGTCTCTCTCGATGTATATTTTGGAATGTTGTGCTTAGAATAATGCAGATTAAAATCACAGTATATGATTCTAAAACATCCCCTACTTGGTTTTCCACTTTCTAAATGTACAGCATGTCTATAAGGACAAAATGTTGCTCACTGAAGTAGCTGTCTAAAAATAATGCCCCTACATGTGCTTGTAGCACTCGTATTTCCTATTGATTTAAGTTACAGTTAGCAACTAAAATTAAAACCTGATCAGTGGTCACTGTGCAAAAGACAAGTAGAAATTAGAGTTTAAATCTTCAAAACAGCATTATGTTTAAAAATGATAAATAAAAACGGTATTCATGGTACCATTTTCAAGGACTACTACTATAGAAAATACTCTTCCTGTTCAAGTGTGAATCTAGAGTTATGTTAACATTTTGGTAATATTTGGGGTTTAGTTATTGCTATTGAAAAGAGAGGCTTTTCAGACTTAAGGGAAGGGAAAACACTTTGAATCATTTCACACAATTTGATGTGTCTTCAGTTTGTCCTCCTTCAACCCCCAGATGTTTTAAGGTATGGGTTTGGATTCTCAATATATCATTTACCAGATGTATTAGTCTCTATCTTCTGTTTCTCTGCATTTTTCAGTTTGTATATGTCTGTGCTATTTTGCTTTTGGATACATTTTCTAATTAAAAACCACATGAGAAATATAATCAGTATATAAACCTTAATGTGCACATAATAAATAAATGGCTGCAGTGATACAAACAAGTTCTCTTGGTTTTTCTTTTGGGGAGACAAGAGGTTTCTATTAAGTCATCAAGGGAAAAAATCATGTTCACAGGATACGCTGATTCTCAGGAGAATCCCTCTTTTATGGCATTTGCCTATCAGAATGTCCCAGAAACATAATATATTTGAAAATATTGTCACAATTATTTTATTTTAATCCATATTTACGCTTTGCATGTAGCATGTACAAAATGAATGGTATGAATAGATAAGTAAGCTCTATTGTCTTTCTTTTAAAAAATACTTATTGTTGGGACTTCCTTGGTGGTCCAGTGGTTGTGAATTCACCTTGCAATGCAGGAGACATGGGTTTACTCCCTGGCTGGGGAACTAAAATCCCACAAGCTGCCGAGCAGCTAAGCCTGCAAACAAGAACAGCCCACACACTTTGGAGTCCATGTGCCACAACTGGAGAGCCACATGCTGCACCTCCTAGAGCCGGTGTGACACAGGTAGGTCCATGTGCCACAACTGCTGAAGCCCACACACCCTGTAGTCCGCGTTCCACAACTAGAGTCCACGCCCCGCAACAAAAGATTGCACACGACGCAGCATAGATCCCACGTGCTGCAGCTAAGACCTGACATGGCCAAATAATTTTTTAAAGTTTTATTGTTGAAATCATTTATTGGAATAACCTGTCATATTAAACATTATATTGTGTCATATATTCAAACAACATCAGTCATCTGCATTTTCATGTCTTTCATTGACCAGGGTACATTACTTCATTCTTAACTCATCCTGATCTCATTAACCAACTTTTCTGTAACTAGGTAGGCTTACCTATTCCTTGTTTGTTTATTGCTTTAAGATTTTTTTCCAACTGTATAAAGTTGAGAGGAATGTTTCTGTTGCAGGCTGTATATTGGAAATAAAAGACAAATTCAAGTCTATTTGCTCACAGTATATTAAACTGCAGAAGCCAAACTTATAAGGGCATCAAGTCTGCGTGTGACATTTTAATAGCTGCTGTTTGGTTTCTATCAATCACGTCATTGCACATTAAAATACACCGACAAAATAAGAGATCTGTCATTCCTTCCTTAAGAAACAGTAATCCAGTACAAGATTTATAGGCTTAAGACTCAACAGTGTGTGTTCACAATAAATCCCCATTCAGTGCTCAAATCAGAACAAGCCTCCCTGTCGTTCAGTGTTTTCTGCTCAAAATGTCCCCCATATAAGATTATCAAAGGTTTTCTTAGAGAACTACATATAAAATCTTTTTTTGCCAGAAAAGCTTAATTTAGGTTGGCGGTTTCCCTTTTTGAGTCCTCTCAGACAAGATCTTGGTTATATCAGAAACACATAGGACCTGATGTATTATTAGTAGGTCTGGTGTTAATTAGGGAGAATTACCAGAAATAGTTTGCTTCATGGGAATTTATTACAGAATCACACTTGACTGATGGCAGAATAGGAGTTGCTGAGAGAGAGAGCTCCCACTCATAACCACTAATTAATAAGGTGCCAAAATTCTGCAGAGGAGGTTTCATCCCCGGTGTGGGAGCCTCAGAGGGAAAATGGTTCCTTTGCAGCATTTAAAATTTTAAAGAGGAAAGGGACTAGGACACATGGCTACCCCACAGAAATCCCAAGACTGATACAGGTTTGTGTTGTATTTATGAATGAGAGCATTTAACTCAGGAAGCACCAAATCCAAAAGTTTGTGAAAGAGTACCTTTCCCTCCCAAAGTCAAAAGTAGCCTGTATGTTAATCATACTAAGGAGATAAGGACAGTGTTTTTAATGTGGCAAGTGTCTGATTGGCTTGGCTGCTCATTTTATGAAGAATAGAATTTAGAACCAACTATTTGTGTATAGTAGTATATCACTGAACTTAGTCCATGATTTAGAAGCTGAGTAGGTGGCAAGATTGCATCAATGATTAATAAGAAAGTTTGGCTTCCACACCTTAAACACAAAGTTGGGGTAAAGTAAGGTGTGTTTAGTGATTGGCACTAATGGCAAAACACTGGGGGTGCCCTATTAAATGAAGGTTTGCCAAGAAGGAATTTTTTCCCTGTGTCTATACCTGTTTTAATCATATATAATAAAGCTTGGAACGTTTCTTAATGTAAAAGAAGAAAACATTTCCATGTGAGAAAAGCACAGATCACTGACCTCAGGGAGAAAAATAACAGAGTTGAGAATTCCCAGAGTATAATTTGTCAATTTCTCTTCAGCTCCCAAGGAAAATGACTTCTGTGCCAGCTCCATGAATTGACTGACATGTTCTCTACTGCATCCATGTTTCAGAGGACAGAGTTTTCTGTTTAACATCTGGGTTCCAAATTAGGTTTTCATCTTTGTGTTCTAAATTGTCACATTTGCTCTCTAGTTCCAATATACTTAAGTTTTTTATTTTTCTCTTTTTTTGTTGTTGTTTCTTTTGCTTGTAAAGGACACAAATGGTGCTATAGTTGTGTAGACACACTTGCTCAAAAATAGCATTGTTTAAGGTATTTTAGTAGACTGTGGTAATCTTTAGAGGTGTCTTGACTTTTTTCCCCCCTAGTGTATCACTGATATATCAAACTGTTCCCTTGGTAAGTAGGAAAGTAAACTAATTCCAATGACTTTTTCTACCAATATTAATTTTTGTATTTTGAAATGAAAAGCAGAAGAATCCATGGTGTTTTTTCAAGTATGAAATTTAAAATATAAGTTAAATTAATCCTGGCTTTATCAACTGAAACTTACCACTTATTCTGCTCTGTTAAATTATTGTTCTGCTGCTCAATAATTTTTCCAGTACTATTATAAATACTTCAAATAAAAATGAATTTAATGAAAAAGATGAGAGGCACTGAAGTGAAACCAATACTTATGCCTGGAAAGATACAAATCAGTAATCTGAATCTATTATAGTTTTCTTATGCCCGAATCAGAGAGTTGTAGATGGTCTTTAACAGTGTATCAACACAATATAGATGTTCAGAGTATAAATTAGATTTGGAGGGAGGAACGTATTTGATTACTTTTGATGGATCAGACTGGGTCCCTTCAGGAGACAAATATTACATAGTAACTTAGGAGAAGTTTAATGCAAGGAATTATTAACGTATGAAAGGAAAATAACTGAAAATATAAAGAGAATTCTAAAGGGTAACCTAGGACTGAGCGAGAGGCCCCAAGGAAGGAACACCTTAAAAGAAGGCCCCCGTTCCATGGCTGGAAGTCAGACCTTGTTGAAGAAAGTGTGGCTGCAGCCCACAATAGCAGAGAAGTTCTCTGGGCCAGAGCTGGTCATCAGTTGCCCAGAACTAGGAAACAACCCTCTGAATACGGAAGCCAAGACTGGTAGGGCAGTGTGAAAGGTGCAAGGCCTGAAAGAAGTGGAGGGGGGTGTGGCCAGATGGCCACTAGGGTCAGGCCCGGGAAGTGAGGTCACTGAGGGACTGTGTGCTGTGGATGCCCAGCTGAGGCAGAGTCCGCCAGATGCCCACACACCAACAGTGAGTGGGCCCCGCAGCTGGAGTAGGACAAGCCAAAGTGCAGCACCTGGAACCAGAAGAGAAGCCCCTGACTTCTGCAGTATTCCTTCAGTTCCCTTAGCTGACACAGCTTCATGCCATGCTCACTGGAAAGGAGAAATGTTTGAAGAGTCCAGCGTGCAATCATGGAGCAGGTACTAAAGGGTGAATTTGGAACTAAAAGTCAATAAACTGATAATTGGCATATATGAGTATGATATAAAACTAGACTTTCAGCTAAATTGAAACTTACATTGTCCAGAACATCAGTGCCTATTCTTGATGAATCAGAAGGTAAAGCAAGATACTCTACTTCTTTCTTTATTGTCAAAATCCTCTGATATTTACTATACCATCAGTTTGCAAAGTAAACATATTGGTAGACTTTTTTTTTTCAAGAGCTGTGATCTAAATATGCAGTGCAACTGAACAGCTCTGAATAGCAAAGTAAACATATTGGTAGACTTTTTTTTCAAGAGCTGTGATCTAAATATGCAGTGCAACTGAACAGCTCTGAATATTTCATAGATTTAGTTGGTACAGCAGAGCTGGACACTGAGCAACTGAGCATGCATATCCTAAGATATAACCAAAAGTTTTTTAATGAGTTTATTTTATTACACTAGTCTATGGTTTAAACAAGTAAAATATTCTAAGGTTTGTGTTTATTGAAATTTCAGTTAATAGAAGTTTTCCTGTATAAACCTAAACCTCTATCAAATATTAACAGAAAAAGTTGATTGTTTCTACATTAGTAATAGCAAAGAAATTAATATTTTCCTCTTCACAATAAACCATGAAAGATCAAGTCCAGTGGATCTATAATAATAACATTTATTTGTATAGTCATCGTAACTTGTATGGCATATTATCCCTTACATGAGGGTACATTAATACTCTCCAAGTTTCTAATAATTGGATAAACTGAGAATCAAGTATTTTTAATTTGCATATTAGAGATGAGAAAATGACAACTCAGAGAAATGATTCTCTAACAGCAGAGAGACTAAGATATTTTTAAAGATTAGGGAGAAAATTTATTATTTCATCCACATTGCTTTAGAGTTCCTCTTGCTAACAAGGGAGAATGCCAATATATTCCATTGGTAAGGACAGTTTTAGGAATTACTTAATTTTGATAGAATGTGTAAAACTTAAAATCCATATCCATCTGACTTATACAGTTGCCTGCCACACAGATGTCAATATTTGGGAGGTTTGCAATTGGACCATCTGTTCTTCAAGGGTGTCTGTGATGCAGTAGCCCCCTCTGCAATGCACCATTTGCTGTTCTGTGTGCTGCTTCATTTCAGAGAAGCACAAGAATAATGAGGTAAATTATATTAGTCTGAAGAGTAGGAAATACCCAATGTGATACCAAACAAATCAGAAGGCTATAGGAAATGCAATTTCCATTACTTTCACACTCAGAGGTCAGTGATAACTTATTTATAACATCTCGGGAAACAGGTCAGAGTGGTTGACACCCAGTTCATTGTTAACTTTGCATTGTGATGAAGTTAGTTCCAGGCCATGAGTAAAGAATGGAAGGTGGTGAAGGTGAGAACTTGGTAAGAAACTGCATATACATCCAATTATGCCGACAAGGTTACCTAAGATTCTCATTTGAAATAAAATCTCTCTGCTATTTGGTAATGGCAGGCACCACTGCTAAGTCCACTGAAGCATAGCTGGAAAATCCAGCTGCCCTCACATCTGTTTTGTATGACCTTTCAATCATCAGCAAATACTTCTGCCTCTAGGAATGGAGGGCTGGGTAGGATATGGCTATGTGACTTTCTAAGCTATCACTATGGAAAGCATATTGAAACAAAATTCATGCATGCCATGTGCTGTGCTCAGAAATTAGAGACTTGTCTAGATGGTGTTAAGGTTTTGACCTATCTAGAGTGCTCACACCTGCTTCTTACATTCATGTTGTTAATCCTTTGTTCACAAAATGAGACATATTATGAAATATGTGAATGGACTTCTCTGGCTTAAGTTTTAAATGTTTAGGCTCTTAAACTGGTTCAAACTAAAATAACTTTCATGAAATAGTGTCTTTTAGACTTCTAATGATCGTATTTATTATATGCAGACGCCTGTATGATTTGACTTAACTCTCTGCTTCCATGAGAGCCCTGACTTGAGTTCTTGGTTGTAACAAAATGTTCTGAAAATAAGAAGGGGAAAAACGACTAAAGAATCCCTTGAAAGGATCGTCATGAAGTTTACTCTTACACTAATAAAATTTCATTCTCACACTAATTTGATGAGAAGCCAGTGGAATAGGTGCAAGAACACAGTTTGGTTTATATCAAGACCAGCTTTAGCTGTTGTCAAAGAGAAGCAGTTATACTGAACACAGTAGTTATCCATAAATATTTGAATCGAGTGTTTAAAGAGAGGGAACTTTGTTTAGGAGGAAGATTGTAGGTGCTGGCATTTGGTAAGTCTCTCTGAGCTGAACTTTGTTTACCCCGGGCTGAACTTAGGGCTTCCCTGGTGGCTTAGGTGATAAAGAATCCACCTGCAATGTGAGAGGTCTGGGTTTGATTCCTGGGTCAGGAAGGTCCCCCGAAGGAGGGCATGGCAACCCATTCCAGTGTTCTTGCCTGGAGAAACCCATGGACAAAGGAGCCTGGCGAGCTATAATCCATAGGGTCGCAAAGAGTCAGACAAGACTGAGCAACTAAATACAGAACAGATTGAACTTATTTGTAGGATTGCCACAGGCAGGCTAATAATTTGGATAAATCAACAGTATTGC
The DNA here is from genome assembly GCA_006408675.1 of Madoqua kirkii. Lineage (NCBI taxonomy): Eukaryota > Metazoa > Chordata > Mammalia > Artiodactyla > Bovidae > Madoqua > Madoqua kirkii. Next base: position 14,907 of record SJYC01049892.1, on the reverse strand, counting down.
TTTTTAATTTTTTATTCAGTATTTATGTGGAGGGAAGTTTGAGTACATTGTTCAGGGAGAAGAGTGGGTCCAGGATACCTAGAGATTAACCTTCTAGGATGCTCTGATCCACTTAACTCTGCCCCATACTTGCCCACTCTGCTCAGCCAAGCAGCCCTCAGCCAGGACTAGCTGGTATTGTTCCAGTGTCTCCCTAAGGAGTCAGTCCCTGATGCTGTGCTACTTATTAAAGTATCTCATTCAACTCCATGAAGTTCTCTCCCCTAAAATCACCCCCCAAATCACAATTTTCTCCCTCTCACAATGTTTCCAGTGATGTTCAGAGCTTCTCATAGATGGGCACTCTGGGCAACTGGCCAGCAGACCAGCTTTTTAAACTGGTGTTCCCTCCACTGAGGAACCACTGATCTTGGAAAAGCTACAGAATTTGGTTGAGTCTATAAGAGAAGAGTGAAAAAGCTGGCTTAAAGCTCAGCATTCAGAAGACATTCATGGCATCTGGTCCCATCACTTTATGGGAAATAGAAAGGGAAACAGTGTAAACAGTGTCAGACTTTATTTTTTGGGGCTCCAAAATCACTGCAGATGGTGATTGCAGCCATGAAATTAAAAGATGCTTACTCCTTGGAAGAAAAGTTATGACCAACCTAGATGGCGTATTCTAAAGCAGAGACATTACTTTGCCAACAAAAGTCCATCTAGTTAAGGCTATGGTTTTTCCAGTGGTCATGTATGGATGTGAGAGTTGGACTGTGAAGAAAGCTGAGTGCCGAAGAATTGATGCTTCTGAACTGTGGTGTTGGAGTTGAGGTACCACTTCACACCAGTCAGAATGGCTGCGATCCAAAAATCTACATGTGTCTCTTTCAATTCTTGTTTCCTCGGTGTGTATGCCCAGCAGTGGGATTGCTGGGTCATAAATAAGGCAGTTCTATTTGCAATTTTTTAAGGACTCTCCACACTGTTTTCCATAATGGCTGTACTAGTTTGCATTCCCACCAACAGTGTAAAAGAGTTCCCTTTTCTCCACACCCTCTCCAGCATTTATTGCTTGTAGACTTTTGGATCGCAGCCATTCTGACTGGTGTGAAATGGTACCTCACTGTGGTCTTGATTTGCATTTCTCTGATAATGAGTGATGTTGAGTATCTTTTCATGTGTTTGTTAGCCATCTGTAAAGAATGAAACTAGATCACTTTCTAACACCACACACAAAATAAACTCAAAATGAATTAAAGATCTAAATGTAAGACCAGAAACTATAAAACTCCTAGAGGAGAACATAGGCAAAACACTCTCTGACATAAATCACAGCAGGATCCTTTATGATCCACCTCCCAGTATACTGGAAATAAAAGCAAAAATAAACAAATGGGATCTAATTAAAATTAAAAGCTTCTGCACAACAAAGGAAACTATAAGTAAGGTGAAAAGACAGCCTTCTGAATGGGAGAAAACAATAGCAAATGAAGCAACTAACAAGCAACTAATCTCAAAGATATACAAGCAACTTATGCAGCTCAACTCCAGAAAAATAAACAATCCAATCAAAAAATGGGCCAAAGAACTAAATAGGCATTTCTCAAAGAAGACATACGGATGGCTAACAAACACATGAAAAGATGCTCAACATCACTCATTAATTCCTTTTTAAAAAGTGAGTGTAGTTTAGATATTATAAGAAGGTTTTTGTCATAGCCCATTTTTAGGTTGGTAGGAAATTCTTCCTGCCCTTCAGTCACTCTTTGAAGGAGTGATTTAATATGACTGATGAGTTTAGAAAAATTGGGCGAAGGGACCTGACCTTCTACTCTTTTTGGCATGAAACTTCTTGAAGGAGGTGTGTGACCTGCTCTGTGCTGTTTTACAGGGCAGACTTTGCCCTGCAGATTAAAGGTCCTCTAATGAGGGGATAGATTTAATTCAGTAGAGCATTATCAAATCCCTGTATTTTGATAAAATAGGAGTGGAATTTGGGGGAACCAAATAACATCCTAATATTGATGTCTGGTGTGGTATTGGTGGTCCTGTTCTGGACAATGGCCCCATAGGAATTTTCACTTAGTGGGTCATTATAGCCTATGGTAGCCTTGCTTTTACATGAATTACTGTTTTTACAGAAATAGGTGACAAGTTCTGGATCTTAAGTGAATGGTATGTAAGCTTTGAAGCAAAAATGGATACCTTAATGTGTCTACAGGCCATCTGCTCCACCAGGAGCATGGGCTGAGGGAGCCTCAGCCAAATTTGGGCTGTAAAAAGAGCATATATTAGCCATACTAAACTGAGCAAGGGTGTAGGACTCAAAGGTTAATATTTTGGATATATTTTGATAGTGGAACCAAAAAGATGTGCTGTCAGCACTGACAGTTTGGTTGGAAGTAAGGATAAGGTGAAAGAAAGGAAAGGTGAAAGATTGGGTTTTGAAGTTCTGTTTTGGACCATGTAGTATTTGAGATAGTTATATGTGTAAGTGGAAATGTTAAGAGTGTCACTGGACAAATGAATCTAGAGTTTTCCAGAAGAGTCAGAATTTAGTAATCATTGGCATAAATACTCTATTTAAAGCATAGAACTGAGTGCACTCTCTTGACAGATAGTGAGTGTGTAGTTATAGAAGGGAAAGGAGTTAATACTGAGCCTTAGGGTTACTGGGACATTGTCAGGCAATACAGAAGTTGCTCTAAAGACCAATAAGGGAGACAGATGAAGCGTAAATGATGATGGAAGCCTAAAGAACAAAGTGATTCAAGAAAGGATTGTTCTGTGTCATATACTTCTGAGTAGTAATACTTGAAAGTATAGAATAAAGAGTTGGATTGGAAATTGTCTATATGATACACAGTACCTACTCTCAGTGACTTTTGCAGTAGCAAAAGTAGCAAAAATAAAAGTGTAAACAAATGAATATAAGTATGAAAGATACAGAGACATACAGGATAATTTCACTAATTTCACGTCTTGACTTCAGAGGCCTTCTGGAAGAGATGGATTTTGGACATAAATAGAAATTCTACAGGTGTATAAGGACAAGGGTAAATCAAAGTGGAAGAAACAGTAATACATACATTGTAATATGAATGATGAAATGAAGAGTAATTAGTAGACCCAGACCATGATCTCTTCATATAGGATGTTGTATATTATGTTGCAAACTTGGACATTTTTTTAATGGAAGATGGAATAGAGGTTAAGCAAGGAAAATAAGACTTTATTCCTTAAAATATGATACGTTTTAAAATTTTACAAATGAATATAAAGTATATAGTTTTCAAGTCTATCATTTATTCCCCTACTTGGAAAAGATTTTTGTTTTAAAAAGATCATTGGATAACGTAAATCAGTACAAGTGAGGTTATTGATGATATTAAAATAGTCTAGGTGAGAGATAGGAAATTGCCTAGACTGAAAGTTTAAGTTACAGACTTTTAGATTAGATCTAATACCTTTCCTAAGAAAAATATCCTAACTTGATTACTTAAGCAGTAATAAAGTATCTCCTATTTCAAGTAAATGTAAATTAATGATGTAAAAAAGGAAGCTGTTTTGGTTGATATAAAGGTTAGAAATAAATTATTCATAGTTCAGGCAACCTGAATTCAGTGTAATTAATAGTCAACAGGCTGTAGTAGTACATCAAGAACTTTAATCAGTAGCAGGTAACTGTGGGTTAGAAATAGGAAATGACAGAGAGAGATAAGATTTATTATTTAAGTTATGATTTCATACAGTTTAGAGCTAGGGGGAAGTGAAAACTTCATTTAATTTCAACAGATCAGTGTAGGCCTATAAAAACAGTCAAAATTATAAGGAAAGATAAAAATGACTCAGTTTCTATATTCATATGTATAACTATATCAATGCCTAAATATAATCATACAAATTCTTCATGCCTTATGTTATTCTTCTGCTTTCTTTTCCCCCATCTTTCTTCCTCTGTATACGGCAGGGTTCCCCACTAATTTATAAAAATGAAATAATGTCTACTTTTCAGCGTTTTGCTTTACTCATTCATTATCTCATGGAAATCTTTCCAAATCATGATATAGTTCCAATTCATTCTTTTAAATTGCTGAGTTGTATTTCATGGATGAACCATAATTCAGCTGTTTATCCACTCAAGTATGATAGAGATTTATGATCAGGTATATCCAGTTCTTATCTCTTGCCAGGCACATGAGAAAATTATACTTTCCCTCTCACTTTGGTAAGGCTTTATGATAAGTTCTGGACAATCAATTTTAGGTAGGAGTGATATGCATTCATTACTTCTGTGCCAGAGTATTTGGTTAATAACAGGAGACCCTCTGTTACATTCTTCCCTCTGCTGCAGCAACTTGTGATGTTATAAATGTCGAAACCTCTGTCATCCTAGGTCTGTGAGTAAAAATTATATGGAATCAGGTTTTCTGATTAGCCCATCATGGTCATGTAGTATAAATAAGAAATAAGACTTTATGGTGTTAAGCTCTTGTGAGTTTAGGGTTGTTTGTTTTTGTTGGCAAAACTTTTCTGTCTTAACTGATATAATGAGATTTCTCTTTGTTTCCAGTTTTATGCACTATAAACATTTCTATAGGATAAATTAATAGCTTGGAGTTCATGGGCCTATGGGGATATATATTTAAAATTTTAATAGATGTTGCTGGACTTCCTTGGTAGTCCAGTGGTTGAGACGTATGCTTCCACTGCAGAGAGCACAGGTTCCATCCATGGGCAGAGAACTAATAAGATCCCACATGCTGTGCAGTGCAGCCAAAAAAAAAAAAAAAAACAAACAAAAAAAACCCAACCAGTGACAAAACTATGGTGTAGATCATCTAATTATTCTAATAATTTTCAAATTAATTTTAATTTAAAAATTATTGCTGTTATTTGCTTGATGAGGCTGTCTATAGTTAAAAGAAGCCTGTGTCTGAACTATGATTTTTCAAAGGATAATGCATCAAATTTTTTTCAGTGACTTTTCCAGTAAATTGATAGTCACTAAATGATGCAGTCTCAAAGAGCAGAGAATTTCTTTGTCAACAATATTGTTCATAGTCAGCAATATTGTTCCAGTAGTCATGAATGGATGTGAGATTTGGACCATAAAGAAAGCTGAGCGCCAAAGAATTGATGCTTTTGAACTGTGGTGTTGGAGAAGACTCTTGAGAGTCTCTTGGACTGCAAAGAGATCAATCCAGTCAATTCTGAAGGAAATCAGTCCTGAATATTCATTGGAAGAACTGATGCTGAAGCTGAAGCTCCAATACTTTGGCCACTTGATGTGAAGAGCTGATTTATTTGAAAAGACCCTCATGCTGGAAAAGACTCAAGGCAGGAGAAGGGGACAACAGAGGATGAGATGGTTAGAAGGTATCACCAACTCAATGACATGAGTTTGAGCAAGCTCTGGGAGATGGTGAAGGACAGGGAAGCCTGGCATACTGTAGTCCATGGGATTGCAAACAGTTGGACACAGCTGACTGAATGACAACACATTGTTCATAGTGCCAAATCCGTTCTCAACTTATACCAGATTAACAACTATTACATTTAAGATTTTCTAGTACTCTTGCCTGGAAAACCCCATGGATGGAGGAGCCTGGTAGGCTGCAGTCCATGGGGTCGCTAAGAGTCGGACACGACTGAGCAACTTCACTTTCACCTTTCACTTTCATCACTGGAGAAGGAAATGGCAACCCACTCCAGTGTTCTTGCCTGGAGAAGCCTGGGGATGGGGGAGTCCGGTGAGCTGCCGTCTCTGGAGTCGCACAGCGCCGGACACAACTGAAGTGACTTAGCGGTAGCAGCAGCAGCTCTTATAATAGTATCTGAGATTTTTGTACATTCTGTTTATCACCTAAATAGCAAATATACATGCTCAGTCATGTCCGACTCTTTGTGACCCTTTGGACTAACCCGCCAGGCTCCCTGTCCATGGGATTTTCAGGCAAAAATGATGAAGTGGGTTGCCATTTTCTCCTGCAGGAGAACTTCCTGACCCAGGGATTGAACCTGTGTCTCCTGCATTGCAAGTGGATTCTTTATTGCTGAGCCATCAGGGCTTCTCTAAATAGATAGTTTATTGGATTATCATGTTTAATTAAGTCAAAACTACTTCAGCCACAGGGGATATGATATGTATGTGGAAAGTATGGAATTTGTTTGGCTGACTCAGTTTGGAGTCCTAGCTCTGCCATTCAAGTTCAGAATGACCTCTCTGTGGCTCAGCTTTCTGGTCTGTAAAATGGTGATAAATAGAGAAAATGAGCTAACAGACATTTTGAAAGATGTCTAGCACAAAGCAAGTGCTAATAATTATTGTCTCTAATTTTTGTTAATGAAATCAATGTTATGAATGCCCATGACAAGGGGGCCTTCATTAGGTTTTAATGAATTTGGTTCACTGCATGAGGTGAAAATTCAATAGGGACAATGACAAAGGAGGACTTGTACTTTAGATGTTCCCTAGCTCTAGACTGGCCCTTTGGACTCTCTCCATCCTCAGAAGCCTCCTTCCTGGCCTGGGAGTACCTGATATATCAGGAGAATCTATTTTGCCAAGCTGGTGCCTGTGGTAGCTATTATTATTGTTGTTGTTGTTTAGTCGCTAAGTCATGTCCAACTCATTGTGACCCCATGGACTGTAGCCCACCAGGCTCCTCTGTCCTTGGGATTTCTTATGCAAGAATCTGGAGTGGGTTGCCATTTCCTTCTCCAGGGATCTTTCCAACCCAGAGATGGAACCCGTGTCTCCTGCATTGGACAGGCATTGGCAGATGGATTCTTTACCAATGAGCCACCAGGGAGCCAGCCATTATTATTATCCACCTGCTTATTCCAGTTCCTTTAAAAACAGAAGTTAACCTGGAGGCTGAAATTCCTACAAATGAACATGTTAGGGCCACCCACGGTAACTTTGGTCAGTAATTGGTGACCACAGTCTATTAAAGACCCGGTTGGATTGGAACACTGGTATTTTGGTGCCAGCTCTACTGATTCAAGTATTATTTCCCTCATTAAGAGCTGCATTTGCTTTGGAGGACTCATGGAATGGTTTGTGGTACATGGGAGTCAAAGCAGGCTAACTGGCAGACCAGCAAGTAGATGAACTTGAGGATGTCCCCCTAGTAGTAACCAGGCCCCAGAAAGAGAGTGTAACATAGTCTGTATGTAACATAGTCTGAGTATAACATAGTCTGACCCTCCAGACAACCTGTGGCAGAAGGAAGGTAAGGATGCCAAGGGAGGTGGAAATTTTTGTCTAATGAACTTGATTCCTGTGACCTTGATAGATCTGCTTACTAGTTCTCATAGCATTTTTGTATATTCCTTACAAAAATCCTTATATTTTCTGCATAAATGGTCAATGTCATCTATGGATAAAGAAATTTTTACTTTTTTTTATGGCAAAACCAATACAGTGTTGTAACATAGAATAAAGTAAAAATAAAATTAAAAAAAGAAAATTTTACTTTTTCAACCTCTATTCTTTTTCTTTTTATTGTATTATTTCACAGGCTAGTATTTCAGTACTACATTGTATACTTCCATGGTGAGAGAGGACATCCTTGCCTTTTCCCCAGTTATTTCACCTTAAGTATGATATTGTGGCGTTGGAGAAGACTCTTGAGAGTCCCTAGGACTGCAAGGAGATCCAACCATTCCATCCTAAAGGAGATCAGTCCTAGGTGTTCATTGGAAGGACTGATGTTGAAGCTGAAACTCCAATACTTCGGCCACGTCATGCGAAGAGCTTACTCATTGGAAAAGACCCTGATGCTGGGAAAGATTGAGGGCAGGAGGAGAAGGGGAGGACAGAGGATGAGATGGTTGGATGGCATCACCGACTCAATGGACATGGTCGAAGAGTTGACTCAGTGGAAAAGACTCTGATGCTGGGAGGGATTGGGGACAGGAGGAGAAGGGGACGACTGAGGATGAGATGGCTGGATGGCATCACCAACTCGATGGATGTGAGTTTGGGTGAACTCTGCGAGTTGGTGATGGACAGGGGAGCCTGGTGTGCTGCAGTTCATGGGGTCGCAAAAAGTCGGATACGACTGAGCGACTGAAATGAACTGAACTGAACTGATGCTTTATTTTTTCCCCAGTAGTGTGTCCTACATCTTGGAGAATGATTATTCTCCAAAGTCTTGGAGAATTGTTGAGACACATATGGGATAGTACATGTGAACATACCAGAGCTACAATCTAGCCTTTTTTTTTGAGGAAACAGCAGTATTACTCAAACTACGAATTCACATTTTTAGTCCTCTGTCCAGAAAATGAGATGTATTTTGTAATATCTGGATGGATCACTATAGCTTAAATCTCAAGTGTTCTCCAATAGGTTTGAAACTTGCCATCAACTATCTCAGAGACTCACAATGCACATTTAAACATCTTGCTGTGAAAAAGAAAAATAATTAATAGTTTAAACTATGTTTTACTTAAGTATATTTGACCATAAACACTTTTACTTAAAAAAACTTTTACGTATCCTATATAATAAAATTTGGGAAATACTGGCTCATCATTTTTCTTTTTTTGAGTGCATACCCTTAATCATGAAATCAAAAGTCTCCTCTTACTCCTTGGAAGAAAAGTTATGACCAACCTAGACAGGATATTAAAAACCAGAGACATTATTTTGCCAACAAAGGTCCATCTAGTCAAGGCTATGGTTTTTCCAGTGGTCATGTATGGATGTGAGAGTTGGACTATAAAGAAAGCTGAGCGCCGAAGAACTGATGCTTTTGATCTGTGGTGTTGGAGAAGACTTGAGAGTCCCTTGGAATGCAAGATCCTACCAGTTCATTCTGAAGGAGATCAGTCCTGAATATTCATTGGAAGGGATGATGTCGAAGCTGAAACTCCAATACTTTGGCCATCAGACGCTTGGAACTGACTCATTTGAAAAGACCCTGATTTGGGGAAAGATTGAAGGCGGCAGAAGGGGGCAATAGAGGATGAGAAGGTTGGGTGGCATCACTGACTCAGTGGACATGCTGCTAAGTCACTTCAGTCGTGTCCGACTCTGTGACCCCAGAGACGGCAGCCCACCAGGCTCCCCCGTCTCTGGAATTCTCCAGGCAAGAACACTGGAGTGGGTTGCCATTTCCTTCTCCAACGCATAAAAGTGAAAAGTGAAAGTGAAGTCGCTCAGTCGTGTCCGACCCTCAGCGACCCCATGGACTGCAGCCTTCCAGGCTCCTCCATCCATGGGATTTTCCAGGCCAGATTACTGGAGTGGGGTGCCATTGCCTTCTCCATCAATGTCTATGAGTTTGAGTAAACTCTGGGAGTTGGTGATGAACAGGGAGGCCTGGCCTGCTGCAGTCCATGGGGTTGCAAAGAGTCGGACACGACTGAGCAACTGAACTGAACTGAATCCTTAGTCGTGCTTGCCTTCACATTTTAAACCAGCGGTTCTCAAAATTCTGTGCATATTAGAATCTTCTGGATGGTCTGACTCCTGGAGTTTCTGACTCAGGTCTGGAGCTGGTGAATATCTTTATTTCTACCAAGTTCCAGGTGAAGCTGATTCTCACCACCTGAAGACCAGTCTATGAGGAGCACCTGCTCTAAATCTGGGACCCACGCTTTTCCGTTAATATGCAAATACCCCAGGACCTTGTGCCTGAGCCCGCCCTCAGAGATTCTGATTGGGTAAGACTGGGATGGAGTCAACAACCTCGCATTTCTGAGCGGCTCTGACGGTATTGCCGGCCCACAGAGCACGCTTGAAGGAGGTATTCTCGAGCTTGGACCTCTCTGAAGGGGAGGGACCTTAAGAGAATACAGGTAGAAACCCGCGTGCTTTTGTTTTGTTTTTTTCTTTCTCTTGTGTCTAAGACCCGAGACACCCACTTCAGTTTCTGAAAATTAGATATGTTGGGAAAGTATGCCCTACTCTGGGAATCCTGCTAGTTTCTTTTACCCTTTTTTCTTCGCAGGATTTTACGGCACTTGTGGAAAGCAGGGCGGGGACGCCAGATCCTACGCAGACCTGGCTTTGGGCCGAAACCGAACACTTTAATGCCCCAGTGAGTGTGCAGCCCGGCGAGTAAGTGAGGAGTTAAATTAAATCTCAAATGGTAGCGGTTTCTCCCATCATTCCATATCGGGAGTGTTAATTTTCCTAACCTTTAAAGATAAACTTCATGGGGAGGTGAGGGAGTGGGGTGCGGCGATCGGTAATAAAAGAGCACGCAGGGAGGGAGCCAGGTGTAATGCATTTGGGTGTTTGGTTGAGTTGATTACTCTTTCTCTGATGCTGGAAATTGGCCTGAGTCCAAATCCTGACTAGACCGTCCTTCTCGATAAGAGTTAACTAGGTCCGTGGCTCCTACATTTTTATCGTTTTAGTAGCTCCTCTGAGCCAACTTCAGAAGCTTACACGTAGAATAGCCCACAGGTAAGCATTTCACACATTAATTTCTTAGTTTTTCTTTCTTTCTTTCTTTCTTTTTTTTTTTTTAGTAAAAGATACTTTTAATTCACAAAACCACCAAAGAAACTCTGGGCTCCTCATGTTTTGGGGAACAGGGTCTGTAAGTCAGTTAACCAGAAAGTCGCCTAAATTTCTCTGCTGCAACATTCAAGGACCTGTGAGGATTGCGGATTTGCTCTGGTTGATACACATCCATTGACATTATCTGTAATGACTTTGACTTCTAAAGAGTAGTTTGTTTTTTAATCATGATCCATGTCTTCAGTGCTTCCCTCTCCCCTAAACTAACAACCAGCGTTGTTTGTTGTTATTACTGTTTTTTGTTTTGTTTTTTTCAACTATTGAAAACTACTTGGTCTGGGGGTGGGGAGCTCGGAGGAAAGATTGTCTGCAGCCGCTCAGGGAGGTCTGGGAGTTGCTCTGTTTTCTTAGCTGTGCTGTGCAAATGAACTGAAGATTTAACACTTAGGTGCTGTTTGAAGATATAATACAACAGAGCCCAGAGGAGGGAGTCTGGGCCCGCCATTGCCGGCCTGGCCCAAGGCCCCTCGGTACAGCTGCTCTGGGGGCTGCAAAGCTAGAATTTGTTGCCATGGCTTAGACCTAAACAAACCCCTGCCTGTTCTGGTATGTAGATTATGTTCTTCCAGGACAGCCCTGCTCGCTCATTTTGCGTCCATCTGTGGGACACACGGGTTTCAATCATTCCTTCACCGTCTCCCATTCTAAAGCTGCAGTTTGTTATATGATATAGTGCCTTGTCACTTAGCAGCAGACGCCACGGTGCTGGAATCAGCCTGTTCCCCCAGCTTTTCCCCTGCTATACTGGAACCTCTGTCCTCAGGGACCTTGCTGTGGGACCACCTTGCAGGCGTTAATACTTTTCCCACTAAACCCACTTGGCCAGAGGCCAGCCTGAATGCTGTTCTCAGTGGAGTAATTGAGATTCCAGCATACCTTTAGGTTAGTTTGGAGGCAAGAGAGCACAGCATTTCTTCCCTTTTCCATCAGGGTCATCCTCTTTTAATTTCCCATTTCTCCCTCCCCATCTCAGTGTGCATCTCTCTCTCTCTGTCCACCCTCTGGGAAATGACTCTTCTCTTGGTTTATTCGAGTACAGTGATATTTGGCCTGATTTTTTATTTCCCTCCATTTCAGAGGACTCAAGCAATTTTAAGAACCAGAAGGTCTCCTGGGAGACAGCAAAATAACATTTCTTCTAATTCCATGCAACATAGTACGGAGAAAGAAGATAACATGTTTTCTTATCAATATAAAGTGTAAGAGCAAGTGAAGATTATAAAACTTACAAAAAGCACAGATACTTTTAATTAGAATAACAGTGTACATGGTTTCCCTGTATTAGTAACAGTAGTTTTACTACATTGTTTCCCTGGCAATTAAGAGAAAGGTGGTATGTGATCTGTATGCTGCTACTAAGTCACGTCAGTCGTGTCCAACTCTGTGCAACCCCATAGACGGCAGCCCAACAGGCTTCTCTGTCCCCTGTCCCTGGGATTCTCCAGGTAAAAACATTGGAATAGGTTGCCATTTCCTTCTCCGATGCGATCTGTATGGTCAGAGAGAAAAGATGCAGATACATGTCATGAGAAATGCTCTTGGCCCTGGGTTCTTGAAGGAACTTGTGTTGATCCTTGGGCCATTTTGTTACTCAAGTCTCTTGCATATGTTTTCAGTCTTGAAATGAGTAGAACCATCATTTCTATAAAGTCATGATTTTATCAGCTCTAAGCAAAATAGGAAATTTCATCCCAGAAAACATTCTTGCAGGGGAGTTTAATATGGTCCATATACGTTGATGCCTCCTCCACCCTTTCACACCAGGTTTATGGAACAAACATACATTGGTGCACCTAGCATTTACTGGGCACTATTTTAGTCACTGGGCATTTAGCACAAGTGTCTTCCCTCCAAAAGCTGACATTCAGTCAGAAGAGGCACAGTGGACAAGGTAGCAATTGAATGGATAGAATAACAGATAGTGAAGCAAAATAAAGAAGAGGGAAAGGCAGGTTAGGTGTGGGTAAACCAGACAGAAAGGGAGGAAGGGAGTCACATGGATCTTTGGAAGATTGTTCCAGGCAAAGGAAAAAATCTTGCCATGTTCAGAGAACAGTGAAGACCCATTGTGGTGGGAGCGAGTGGGAGAGAGAGGGGTCTGGGGAGGAGGATAGAAGCGGATTGGGAGGCCCCAGAAGGGGGTCCTGGGCTTTTATTTGAGTGGTATATAGTTCACAAGTCCTTTAAGATGGCATCTATCCCCACCCTCCCCTGTTCCCCTGACTCCTTTATCCCTACTTGTGAGGGAGGTCGTTGACAAGTGGAGGACCACATTCCAGTGTCTGAGTGAAGTCCCAAGTGTCTGCAGCGTTACTAACCTAGTTCACAAGTCCTTTAAGATGGCATCTATCCCCACCCTCCCCTGTTCCCCTGACTCCTTTATCCCTACTTGTGAGGGAGGTCGTTGACAAGTGGAGGACCACATTCCAGTGTCTGAGTGAAGTCCCAAGTGTCTGCAGCGTTACTAACCACCTTTGACTTTTACTATGATTTGCTCACAGGGCAGGGCTTCCTGAATACTCTATTTTTGGCTTGTACAAGAAATTATGTAGTTCTCATCTTGATGAAATTTCACAAGTCTGGACTCACTCTAATTTCCGTAATACAGAATTTAGGAGTCTCCAATTTTCCTTTTCTTTCTTGCTGTTTCTGGGCCTGCAGGAAGCTCTTTCTCACGGGGCTACCACACTGTGAGATGAGCCTTCCATGACCGTCTGCTCAAATTGGCCCTTAAGCACAGGGAAGGGGTTTCTCTTCAGTTGCGTCAGGGCCAGGATGATGGGGAAGTCGGTGAAATAACTGAGTTGCTGAAGGCCCAGGAGGTTAAGTAGATGTACCTGCATCCACAGGTGAAGGGGATAACCTCTGCCTTCTCATGACCTCTCAAAAGAGGTGTTATGGAGCTTCATTTGGAATCATAAGACTCTTGTATTTTGTTTTTCACTGATTACCTCTTAAAGTGTTGCTAATCCCTGTTCTAGAAACCTACAAAACTTTGGGGAAATCAGTGTAATGTCCACCCCCAAACATTTTTGTCCAGGAAAAATAACTGTCAGGACCAGTTTAAAGGTAAAAGGGAGTTCCCTAAGCAAATCTTGAGTGCATGCATGTTAAGAGTATGAGGACGTAAAGACTGCTTTGGTGTTGCACTTGGCCGGTGGAGGCTCGGAACTGGGGGTATGGCTCGTCTAGCAGTGTTGAAAAGGTGGCTTCCTTGGCTGCCTCTTCCACCCTGCCCTCTGCTCCGTCTTCCTGAGTTACTGTCAGCTGGACAACATTCACCTCATTCTTCAAACTGCTTTCTGCCCACGCAATAGAGTTGTAAAGTCTTTACAGACAGTTCTCTCTACACACACATAACAATGTTCTATACTCTGGACATTTGTATTTGTTCCTTCTGAAATCCAGGCACTTGGTGTGCGACTGCCAATTTGTGTGGCTTGTTTTATGAGCTTCAGATTATACACCGTTGACACGATCACTTATCCCAAGTAGAAAGGCTCATTGGTATCGCATCCTCCATTGCCACCCTCTTTGACCAATCAGTCATCAGGATGATTCCCGCAAACACATCTCTCTCATTCTGTTTCCAGATCACCACCTCTGTGTGACATCATGGGAACTTAGTGCAAATAAATCTCCAGAGAAACCTGTGCTGGACAGATATTGAAATGGATTGCCACAGAAGAGCATTGCTTATCTCCTTACAGAGCAGGGTTTATCACTAATACAGGGCTTTGACAAAAAACACTGCTGGGGCTTCCACCATACCTCAGTGTAGCCAAAGCATTTCACCATCAAGTCTGGACACAGCCCAGAGCAAGATGAGACAGAATCTTATTAGCAGCTCTGAACTAGGACCATGTTTGGAGGACAAGAGGAAGTAGCTGTGACAATACATTCTAATTGTTATTGATACTATTGATGTTCAACCAGCAGGCTAGAAGAGGTTCCTAGCTGTGGCTACTGAAATTTGGTCCTTGTCAATATTTAAAAAGTCAGCTGTTAAAAAAGATACCTCTCTTCCCAATCTCTGAATTACCCTGAGTGGAAGTTTATATCACTGCAGTGGGAGTGTATGGTGTTCTATAGGATGATGCTTAGGACTGATCAAACTTTGAAACCTATCGAATTTCTGAGCATGTCCTCTTTTCAAATTTCAATCTTTCTGAGGTTGTAATTTGAGAATGGGTGTTATTTTCAACAGCTTCTCTTAAATCCAGAATGAGACAAAGGAACAACAGACCAAAAAAATGATAGAGTGGTGGCAAAACAATATTCATGGAGGATAAGGCTGAGAAGTCACTCCACATTTAGCTGGTCTGCAAGGACTGCCAAAGAAAGTGGGATAGGCAGGCCTTAACATTTTTATAAAATCCAGGAGA
>SJYC01049891.1:0-26471 GCA_006408675.1 Madoqua kirkii | reverse complement strand
TGAAAAGGTGGCTTCCTTGGCTGCCTCTTCCACCCTGCCCTCTGCTCCGTCTTCCTGAGTTACTGTCAGCTGGACAACATTCACCTCATTCTTCAAACTGCTTTCTGCCCACGCAACAGAGTTGTAAAGTCTTTACAGACAGTTCTCTCTACACACACATAACAATGTTCTATACTCTGGACATTTGTATTTGTTCCTTCTGAAATCCAGGCACTTGGTGTGCGACTGCCAATTTGTGTGGCTTGTTTTATGAGCTTCAGATTATACACCGTTGACACGATCGCTTATCCCAAGTAGAAAGGCTCATTGGTATCGCATCCTCCATTGCCACCCTCTTTGACCAATCAGTCATCAGGATGATTCCCGCAAACACATCTCTCTCATTCTGTTTCCAGATCACCACCTCTGTGTGACATCATGGGAACTTAGTGCAAATAAATCTCCAGAGAAACCTGTGCTGGACAGATATTGAAATGGATTGCCACAGAAGAGCATTGCTTATCTCCTTACAGAGCAGGGTTTATCACTAATACAGGGCTTTGACAAAAAACACTGCTGGGGCTTCCACCATACCTCGGTGTAGCCAAAGCATTTCACCATCAAGTCTGGACACAGCCCAGAGCAAGATGAGACAGAATCTTATTAGCAGCTCTGAACTAGGACCATGTTTGGAGGACAAGAGGAAGTAGCTGTGACAATATATTCTAATTGTTATTGATACTACTGATGTTCAACCAGCAGGCTAGAAGAGGTTCCTAGCTGTGGCTACTGAAATTTGGTCCTTGTCAATATTTAAAAAGTCAGCTGTTAAAAAAGATACCTCTCTTCCCAATCTCTGAATTACCCTGAGTGGAAGTTTATATCACTGCAGTGGGAGTGTATGGTGTTCTATAGGATGATGCTTAGGACTGATCAAACTTTGAAACCTATCGAATTTCTGAGCATGTCCTCTTTTCAAATTTCAATCTTTCTGAGGTTGTAATTTGAGAATGGGTGTTATTTTCAACAGCTTCTCTTAAATCCAGAATGAGACAAAGGAACAACAGACCAAAAAAATGATAGTGGTGGCAAAACAATATTCATGGAGGATAAGGCTGAGAAGTCACTCCACATTTAGCTGGTCTGCAAGGACTGCCGAAGAAAGTGGGATAGGCAGGCCTTAACATTTTTATAAAATCCAGGAGAATGGGTGCAGACAATACAGGGCTGAAAGTGAAAGTCACTCAGTCGTGTCCGACTCTTTGCGACCCCGTGGACTATACAGTCCATGAAATTCTCCTGGTCAGAATACTAGAGTGGGTAGCCTTTCCCTTCTCCAGGGGATCTTCCCAACCCAGGGATCGAACCTAGGTCTCCCACATTGCAGGCAGATCTTTACCAGCTGAGTGCAGGACTGAGATGTATCCAAAGATAATCCTAGCCTAGAAGGAATAGGGAAGCGGAAGGCAGTATTAAACAACCAGAAAGTAAGAATCAGTGACTTTATTTTAAAACTAGAGGAAACTGAGGTTCAAAATAGGTTGTTATTTTTCACAAGGTAGCAAATTACAGAATCAAAACTTTCATGGCAGTCTATCTTCAAAGCCCCTGTGCCCTTCCTTGTCTGTCAGAAGTATTGAACTCACTTGCCCATTCCAAGAACATGATAAAGAGAATGTTTGGGGCCCAGTAGAAGGCAGGGTAGGAGAAGGCAATGGCACCCCACTCCAGTAGTCTTACCTGGAAAATCCAATGGACGGAGGAGCCTGGTGGGCTGCAGTCCATGGGATCGCTAAAAGTCGGATGCAACTGAGCAACTTCACTTTCACTTTTCACTTTCATGCATTGGAGAAGGAAATGGCAACCCACTCCAGTGTTCTTGCCTAGAGAATCCCAGGGAGGGGGTCACACAGGAGTCGGACGCAACTGAAACGACTTAGCAGAAGCAGAAGTCAGGGTTATATGACAGAGTCTTGATCAGAATTTTTACCCTTTATGTCAGAAATGGGAACTAAATGAGCAGTCTACTTGCCAGTTGGAATCCTTATGTGGCCATCAGGTTAAAAATTTTAAACATAGTTGCTGCTGCTGCTTAGTTGCTCAGTTGTGTCCAACTCTTTGCAAGCCCATGAGCTGTAGCCCGCCAGGTTCCCCGTCCATAGGATTTCTCAGGCAAGAACACTGGAGTAGGTTGCCATTTCCTTCTCCAAGGGATCTTCTCGATCCAGGCAGTGAACCCACATCTCCTACCTGGCAGGTGAATTCTTTAGCCACCTGGGAAGCAAATGTAGTTGCCCACTGTAAACTCTAGAGATTATATACCCAGAAGTCAGAGCTCTGTCTTGGCTCTAAAGACATAGCAGCTTTTGGCCTTCCAGGTGGGAAGGTGCTGGAATCAAGTGGCTGCTGTCCCTTTTTCTCAGTTTGCTCCTGTGGCCCTGCAGACTCTTCACTCATCTTCGACATCTGCCTGACCTGGCAACCACTTAAGTGTATGGACCCTGATATAATAATGAAGAGCCATGGAGGGCTCTAAGTAGGAGAATAACATGATTAAAGAATTTTAAGAAGCAGGAGAAAAGAAAAATTGAAAATAGTTGAAAATAGATCTTCAAATTTGGTGTGTATGGCACTTTATACAGTTGCTGGTGGTCATTAATATCACCATCCTCCATTCAAATCTCCCCACTGAACAAGCTGTTCTGAGGAGTATAGTATTATTTGTTAGTCTTGGGAGGTACAGTAGCAGCTGAGTTCAACCCTTGTTTTAGAGATGAGGACAGAAAGGCCTATATAGGAAACACGATGTCGTCACCCAAGCTTGTTTAGCATGAGAGCTGTTCTCTGAATATGTATGAGAAAATCCATTTATTAAAAATGATAGAAAATGATGCAGAGTATCAGAACTTGAGTAAGTCTCATTGGGACTATATATTTCATAATGAGCCTGCTTCTTTTTTAATCTTTCATGTTTCTTTATAACCCTTCTCAGTGGATTTTGTGATGGGCTATGTATGGCTCTCTGCAAACCTGTCTGCCTTGAGACTGTGTCTGAGAACATGGTTGATGTTCAACCAGCAGGCTAGAAGAGGTTCCTAGCTGTGGCTACTGAAATTTGGTCCTTGTCAATATTTAAAAAGTCAGCTGTTAAAAAAGATACCTCTCTTCCCAATCTCTGAATTACCCTGAGTGGAAGTTTATATCACTGCAGTGGGAGTGTATGGTGTTCTATAGGATGATGCTTAGGACTGATCAAACTTTGAAACCTATCGAATTTCTGAGCATGTCCTCTTTTCAAATTTCAATCTTTCTGAGGTTGTAATTTGAGAATGGGTGTTATTTTCAACAGCTTCTCTTAAATCCAGAATGAGACAAAGGAACAACAGACCAAAAAAATGATAGAGTGGTGGCAAAACAATATTCATGGAGGATAAGGCTGAGAAGTCACTCCACATTTAGCTGGTCTGCAAGGACTGCCAAAGAAAGTGGGATAGGCAGGCCTTAACATTTTTATAAAATCCAGGAGAATGGGTGCAGACAATACAGGACTGAAAGTGAAAGTCACTCAGTCGTGTCCGACTCTTTGTGACCCCGTGGACTATACAGTCCATGAAATTCTCCTGGTCAGAATACTAGAGTGGGTAGCCTTTCCCTTCTCCAGGGGATCTTCCCAACCCAGGGATCGAACCTAGGTCTCCCACATTGCAGGCAGATCTTTACCAGCTGAGTGCAGGACTGAGATGTATCCAAAGATAATCCTAGCCTAGAAGGAATAGGGAAGCGGAAGGCAGTATTAAACAACCAGAAAGTAAGAATCAGTGACTTTATTTTAAAACTAGAGGAAACTGAGGTTCAAAATAGGTTGTTATTTTTCACAAGGTAGCAAATCACAGAATCAAAACTTTCATGGCAGTCTGTCTTCAAAGCCCCTGTGCCCTTCCTTGTCTGTCAGAAGTATTGAACTCACTTGCCCATTCCAAGAACATGATAAAGAGAATGTTTGGGGCCCAGTAGAAGGCAGGGTAGGAGAAGGCAATGGCACCCCACTCCAGTAGTCTTACCTGGAAAATCCAATGGACGGAGGAGCCTGGTGGGCTGCAGTCCATGGGATCGCTAAAAGTCGGATGCAACTGAGCAACTTCACTTTCACTTTTCACTTTCATGCATTGGAGAAGGAAATGGCAACCCACTCCAGTGTTCTTGCCTAGAGAATCCCAGGGAGGGGGTCACACAGGAGTCGGACGCAACTGAAACGACTTAGCAGAAGCAGAAGTCAGGGTTATATGACAGAGTCTTGATCAGAATTTTTACCCTTTATGTCAGAAATGGGAACTAAATGAGCAGTCTACTTGCCAGTTGGAATCCTTATGTGGCCATCAGGTTAAAAATTTTAAACATAGTTGCTGCTGCTGCTTAGTTGCTCAGTTGTATCCAACTCTTTGCAAGCCCATGAGCTGTAGCCTGCCAGGTTCCCCGTCCATAGGATTTCTCAGGCAAGAACACTGGAGTAGGTTGCCATTTCCTTCTCCAAGGGATCTTCTCGATCCAGGCAGTGAACCCACATCTCCTACCTGGCAGGTGAATTCTTTAGCCACCTGGGAAGCAAATGTAGTTGCCCACTGTAAACTCTAGAGATTATATACCCAGAAGTCAGAGCTCTGTCTTGGCTCTAAAGACATAGCAGCTTTTGGCCTTCCAGGTGGGAAGATGCTGGAATCAAGTGGCTGCTGTCCCTTTTTCTCAGTTTGCTCCTGTGGCCCTGCAGACTCTTCACTCATCTTCGACATCTGCCTGACCTGGCAACCACTTAAGTGTATGGACCCTGATATAATAATGAAGAGCCATGGAGGGCTCTAAGTAGGAGAATAACATGATTAAAGAATTTTAAGAAGCAGGAGAAAAGAAAAATTGAAAATAGTTGAAAATAGATCTTCAATTTGGTGTGTATGGCACTTTATACAGTTGCTGGTGGTCATTAATATCACCATCCTCCATTCAAATCTCCCCACTGAACAAGCTGTTCTGAGGAGTATAGTATTATTTGTTAGTCTTGGGAGGTACAGTAGCAGCTGAGTTCAACCCTTGTTTTAGAGATGAGGACAGAAAGGCCTATATAGGAAACACGATGTCGTCACCCAAGCTTGTTTAGCATGAGAGCTGTTCTCTGAATATGTATGAGAAAATCCATTTATTAAAAATGATAGAAAATGATGCAGAGTATCAGAACTTGAGTAAGTCTCATTGGGACTATATATTTCATAATGAGCCTGCTTCTTT
The DNA here is from genome assembly GCA_006408675.1 of Madoqua kirkii. Taxonomy (NCBI): domain Eukaryota; kingdom Metazoa; phylum Chordata; class Mammalia; order Artiodactyla; family Bovidae; genus Madoqua; species Madoqua kirkii. The sequence goes on along the minus strand of SJYC01049891.1, from coordinate 21,215 downwards.
TTTAATCTTTCATGTTTCTTTATAACCCTTCTCAGTGGATTTTGTGATGGGCTATGTATGGCTCTCTGCAAACCTGTCTGCCTTGAGACTGTGTCTGAGAACATGGGGAGGATATAGGCACCCTCCGTCTTCCCCACCGCCATTCTTTGACAGAGGCTATGTCAGCTTTGTCTATGTCAGAGCAAACCAGTGGCCTGGAAAATAGAAACTACAGCCAGTCTTTGGTCTGGTGCCTTTGGATTTTATGTAGCATTCACATTTCAAAAAAAAAAACAAACCCAAAACAAAACCCTGAGATTCAGAGGGTTCCAATTTTTAAACTTTTCGCAGATTGACAACTATCATTTCCTTATGGAAATCATTACATCAAAGAACATTTTAACATCAAAGATGAAACACATGATATCAGAATAACCGACAACTTTTCCTTAGTAAAACTTATTTGCAATCTAGCCCTGACATACATGTAAAAACAAATGTGTTCATGTACTTGTTACATATATAAAGTTATCTGATCTTGCTCTGAATGAGTGAACATTTTAACAGAGTCTGGTATTTGGGAACATTTGTTCTAAACAGCACCGAACTACAAATTGAAATACTTTATGGCCACTGTGACTGAATTTTGATTATTTCTTTGTTTTTATGTTAAGCCATCTGCCAAGTTTTTTTTTTTTTTTAAATCTGAAAGAGCCTATAAAAGTCATGCTCAGAGCGTTTCTCTGCTTGTAGAAATTGATGCATATATTTATAGCCTGAGCTCTGTGCCATTTCTGAGTATACTCCAAAACCTTGCAGAAAAGGAGCTATCTGCCCTGTGTTCTCGAATTCACAGTTCTGTCTGGTGGTTGTTTGATTCCTTCTAATATAAGCTGTGCTGTTGAGGTGAATTTTGCTTGCTGGTGGTCATGGGTAAGGCAATTACAAAGTCTGACATTATTCTTGGAATGGTTTTAAGCAAAATATCATAGTTCATCAAAATCTGTCTGCAGAATGCCAACAAGTTAATAGTCATTTATGTACAGAAGAAAAAGTTATGGCTGCCAGACCACCTTCATGTGGGAGATTTGGCCATAATTTTAAATATCCATTGTGAGAATTATATTATGTGTAAGGAAATCAGCATCCTGCAGTTTTACTAGTAGGCCTAGTGAGTGAAGTCGCTGAGTCGTGTCTGACTCTTTGCAACCCCATGGACATAGCCGACCAGGCTCCTCCAACCATGGGATTCTCCAGGCAAGAATACTGGAGTGGGTTGCCATTTCCTTCTCCAGGGGATCTTCCCAACCCAGGGATCAAACCAGTAGGCCTAGAAGGGCCTAATGTACAAGAAGTGTAAACAAGACAGGCAACTAAGGCATCTCCAAAACTTGTGGTGCCTTCTACAAGGCTTTTGGAAAGAGCAGCGTTCCTAACACTTTTTTTTTTTTTTAATACAGAATGGTGTTGTGGGGTCCTGAATGTTTTAAACTCTTTGCTACAAGATTTGAACACTTCTATGTGCTGAGTATCTCTTTGGACCATCTAACGAAAGCTTTGAAAGACCCCATGAGTTGTAGCTACTGAGGAAGCTGAAGTTCACTGAGATGGTAACTTGCACAGATTCTCAGTCTATAGCTAGACTGTATCTGGCCATTATATCAAATCAAAAGGCATCATCCTAAGGGTAGATGAATTACAGAAAGGTACTCCACTGAGCACTGGAGTTACAGAAAGGTGCCTGTCCATCTATGTCCCTGTAGCCCACCAACAGGGATTCAGCTAAGACTTCTTAGGAATGTGGGTATTATCTTTATAACGAAGAGATGCCACTTCCTCAAAGCAAACACAGTCTTGCACCAGAGCATAAGGCTTTGGGAGCAGTGGACTGAGTTATAGCTCCGCTGACTCCAGGCTGGCCTAGCTTCTGCCTCAGCTTTTTTTTTTTTTTAATTGGATGATAATTGCTTTACAATGTTGGGTTGACATATCAATTCTTCCAGTTATACCACATGGCAAGTAGAGGGCTTGGGAGTCAAACCTGAGTAGCATGATGCTAAAGGCACATGCTTAGGTGCAATTTTCCCTTTCTTATCTTTAATATGGAGTTCAGGCCAGTGGGCAGATACCTCTGTCATTCATGCTGAGGTCCCCAGAATCATTTCTCCTTTCTTCCCATCATATTCCGTTTACCTAGGTTGTGTATGCATGTACATTCCCAGTAAATGAGAAATGAACGCTGCCCTCAAAGAATTCTTGTTCTAGAGGCATCACAATTTCCCAGGTAATTAAATGAGTTGATAGCACCAGTGGCAGGTGCAGGTAGAGGGAACATAAAAGGAGCCATGAGCACAGAGGGCAGGGGCCTGACCCTGACTCAGCATCAAAAGACTTCTGGGAGCAGCTGCGGCGAAGCTGGGGACTTGGGAAGGAAGAACAGGAATCCACCAAGAGAAGGATATGGATACGAGCAGGGGGTGTGACAAAGGCAGGCTATGGAAGGAAGCAGGACACAGATCTCAGAGGACTTCTGGGCCATGTCAAGGAGTTTACACCTTATCCCAGGGGTAAAGGAAACCACTGGATGTTTTTAAGCAGAAACATATCTTCTAAAATAATAATCCTGTATGTTCACACAGTCATATTTTGAAATGACTTTATAGCTTTGCTTTTACTCTGTTTGTTCAGTTGCTCAGTCATGTCTGACTCTGCAGCCCCATGGACTGTAGCACAGCAGGCTTCCCTGTCCTTCACTATGTCCCAGAGTTTGCTCAGATTCATGTCCATTGAGTCGGTGATGCCATCCAACCATCTCATCCTCTGTCGGCCCCTTCTCCTCCTGCCTTCTACCTTTCCCAGCATCAGGATCTTTTGTAATGAGTTGGCTCTTTGCTTCCGGTGGCCGAACATACTAAGATCTCATCTGGTTTTCAGTGTTTTTAAAAATGGTTTGAAATTAGTTCCTCATTTTCCCCCAAGGGCTAAGTGACTTATCCTGTGTCTCCAGACTAGGTTTGGCCCATCACTGTCTTTATCACAGCATTTAGTATGATTACATCGACATATGTATTCCTATAGTGCTTTATTTGCTGCCTCTTGTGTCTGAATGTAAGCTCTGTGTGGACAGGGACCTTGTCTGTCTTGTTCATATAATACATTATTCAACAAAGACTTATGTGATGAATGAATATCCCATGTCGAGGGGCCATTCTACTCCCTGATATTTAGTGGCTCCCCAGTACTCTTGCCTGGAAAATTCCATGGCTAGAGGGGCTTGGTAGGTGGTCCATGGGATCGCAAAGAGTCGGACACAACTGAACAACTTCACTGGTTCAGCATCTTCAGTCCTTGTGAGCTGGTGCCTGAGACATGAATTGTGAACCCCTTGTCACTGAGAGTTTACAACAGGCTCTTGGGTTGTGCATGGTTAAAACTGTGTAGTGCAGCCTTTCCAAAAATTGACATTACATTGTCATTATAGTTCTCTCTAGGAAGCCCATTCATGGAAACCGTGAATTCATTCATGATTTCCATGAATGGGCTTCCTAAAGAATGAAGTAGAAGTTACTGGAGGTTACCACCAGTCTCTGAAAACTAAGGCTTTGGTTACTTTAGCAGAGGGATGCCCAACATCATCCTGTTTGGGAGCACCCTAGAACGGAGGTCTTCACAGCTCATGATTTGTTAATATCTCTTTACATCTCATGTTGTAGGTCAGTGCAAAAAAAGTTTAAGTTTGTGTGTTTCTGGAGAAGGCGATGGCACCCCACTCCAGTACTCTTGCCTGGAAAATCCCATGGATGGAGGAGCCTGGTAGGCTGCAGTCCATGGGGTCACAAAGAGTCAGACACGACTGAGAGGCGTCACTTTCACTTTTCACTGTCATGCATTGGAGAAGGAAATGGCAACCCACTCCAGTGTTCTTGCCTGGAGAATCCCAGGGGTGGGGAAGCCTGGTGGACTGCCGTCTCTGGGCTCGCACAGAGTTGTACACGACTGAAGCGACTTAGCAGCAGCAGCAGACATTGACTCAGGTTCTGAATTAATCATGAGCAGATAGTTGTTCTCTTTAGCCTATGTTAGTTTCCTTTCTCTGGTATAACAAATTATCACAAAATTTAAAATAGTACAACTTTATTACCTTACATTTGTGAAGTTATAAGTTATTACATTGTAACATATAATATGCATTCTTTGTCTGGCGCGGAACTCCTAAAACACTTCAAATTTCCTTAAAGGTATCTTCTGTTGTGTTAATGAGGGGGCTTTTGGAAGGCACTTAAGGGAGGAGGATGCTGTTTGCCCAGGGAACCAGCTGTTGAAACTTTCACCCCACCTCCCTTCACCCAGACCTCTCAGGAGACAAGAGCTAGAGAGTGAATTCAATCACCAGTAGCCAATGATTTAGTCAGTCATGCCTCTGTTATGTGAAGCCTCCATAAAACCTCAGAAGGATAGGATTCTGAGAGCTTCCAGGTTGGCGAAGACAAAGATTCGGGGAGAGTGGTGTGCCCAGAGAAGGCATAGAAGCTCCATGCCTTCCCTCCACACATCCTTGTCCTACACATCTCTTCTATCTGGCTGTTCCTGTGGTATGCTGCTGCTGCTAAGTCGCTTCAGTCATGTCTGACTCTGTGCGACCCCATAGACGGCAGCCCACCAGGCTCCCCTGTCCCTGGGATTCTCCAGGCAAGAACACTGGAGTGGGTTGCCATTTCCTTCTCCAATGCATGAAAGTGAAAACTGAAAGTGACGTCGTTCAGTCGTGTCCAACTCTTAGCGACCCCATGGACTTCAGCCCACCAGGCTCCTCCGTCCATGGGATTTTCCAGGCAAGGGTACTGGAGTGGGGTGCCATTGCCTTCTCTGTCCTGAAGTATATAGCCTTCTATAATAAACCCATAATCTAGTAAGTAAACTGTTTCTCTGAGTTCTGTGAGCCACTCTAGCAAGTTCATTGAACCCAAGGAGGGGATTGTTGGAACCTCCAATTTGTAGCTGGTCAGTCAGAAGCACAGACAACCTAATCTTATTTGGCATCTAAAGTTGGGGGCATGGGTACACTCTTATAGAACTGAGCCCTTAACTTCTGGAAACCGTTGCTATTGTCAGATAGTATTAGAGTTGAGTTGAATTGTAGGATGCCCAGCAGGTGTTAGAGAATTGCTTGGTGGCATGGGGAATAAACAGATGCATCATAATTGATATTGGTACAGTTGAAGTTCAAAATAGATCTTAGCTAAAAGCACAGGTCAGGCAGGGCTATGCTATACATCTGGAGGCTCTGGGGAAGAAGTCATTTCTTGTGTTTTTCAGCTTCAGGTGGCTGCCTGTAATTGATCACTGTGATAATCTCTCCAGGCCATATCTTCTCACACTTTTGTCTCTGTCTTTAATGCATAAGGATCCTTGTGATTACATTAAGCCCACCTTTATAATCCAGGTTAATCTTTCAATTTCAAGATCTAGAATCTAATCACACTTCTAAAGTCCCTTTGCTGTGTATATACCATGTTCCTAGGTTTTAAGGATTAGGGTGTGGACATCTTTAGAGGATTTTTCTCTGCCTACCTCAGCTGCTATATGGTGCATTCACCCAACTGGTATAGGAAAGAACGATAAGTCAAACGAGACCTAATTCCAGTTCACTTCTCCCAGTTACAGAAATACAGTCTTAGAAAAGTTACTTCATTTGTTTAAGCCTCAGTTTCCTTATCTGTCAAATGGGAAAGATATTGTCTCTCCTCAAACAGTAATGAAGTTTATAGACAATTGTACAGGTATTATTTACTACCTCTATCTAGGAAACACTTAAAAATGTTAGATGTTATCATTATTACCTTGTTTTCCTTGAGAGGGCATCTCTGATAGCACATGAGTGTTTTTGACTTGGGGAGATTTCAGAGGTTTATCATGGTATGTCATCATTCTCGTAAAGATTTTTATTAACTTGAAATGTTACCGTTTTTATAAATGGAAGTTGTAAAATACTCAATAGTAAGTTCAGAAATAGTCACTGAGAGCAATACAGATTTTGAAAAACAGCTTTCAATTCCAACAAGAAATTAATTTAGAGACTGAGTATGCCCTCAGAAATATTTTCAAAGTACATCACTCCAATTTCAGTGGGTTCAAGGATCCGATCAGCCTTGGGCATCTTGTGGGCTTTGTCTGCTTTCTTCTCTTTGAGCCTCGACAGAAATTGCTTCGGCACCCTTACTAGAAATCATCATGACATATTGAGGGCTAGCATTGTAAATTAGACTGTGCACACCCTGGTCGCCTCTAAAACTAAATTCCCATAGAATAAGACTCATTTCCTGCTGCTGCTTTCCCAACTGACTTTTGGATAATCAATTTCCTATAAATTCAGAATGAGATGCCAATTTGCCATAAAAATTTTAAAAAGATCCTCAACAGCTGCCTGAGCTTGCCTTGCGGCAAGGTTCTATTACACCCTTTCATTTCCTTTCTCCTTCCTAAACAGCAAGTCTGCCTGCTGCAGGGAGAGCTCTGTTCTCTGCTGACAATGGGCATTGTCTCTACACAAAAAGCTGAGGTCTGTGAACATATTCTGAAAAACTTGAGTAGGAAAACAGTATGAGAATGGTAAATCCCCCCCTCCTCCAGCACACATGTTCACACATACATACCCATACACACACGCATGTACTCAGGAATTTATGAAGAATCCCTTGAATCTCGGTGCAGAGGTGAATTGCCAGAATGAAAGAAATAATGTCTTCGTTGAGGCCATTTCTAGAGGCCCTGAGCTTTGGACAAGGACAATTCTTGGTTCATACTTTGCCACAGAATTAGAAATCAAAAGTACAATTACTGAGTAATGAAGTTGTTTCTTTAAAAAATGCCAGAAATTCTGCATTCAAAGGTTGTCACTCTTGAACTTAAAGGTATTGAGTTCAGTAGATATTGTTAAATGACCAGAGTTTTCACCCATGAGAAATGTCAAACACAATGATTACACAATAAATGTAGCTTATTGCTTTTTACAGAATAGGTAATTCCTGAAATACTTTGTGAATTAGATTTTTTTTACAATTAAGTTGTTAATAAAGTCCTAAAGAATCTAGTCATTTAAAAACTCCTTGCAGTGAATCGTTTTATATAACCAGTATGTTTTATAAAACAGTAATTGGAGTAGTGTTGACACAAGCATAGACAGACAAATCAGTTGAACCAAACAGAAGGTCCAGATTCAAATCCATGAACACATGAAAACTGGATCCATAGCAGAGGTGTCTTTGCAGATCAGCCAGAGGAAGTCATCCTTTCAAATAACAATGCTATTATTGATTGGCCATATACAGGGAAAATTGGATTTCTATTTATAACACAAATTTCAAGTGTATAAAGATGGAAATGTGAAAAGTAGATCTTCAAAAGTGCTAGTGTTGTAGCTACTTGTTCCGGGAAACAAACTCACTCAGAAGGACAATGCAAAGAGTGGAGTGCAGTTTATTACACCAGCGGGCCCAAGGCAGAGTCTCCTCTTAGCCAAGGACCCCGACCAGCATTTGTGAAAATCTTTTATACCCCATGTGTATGTGTCTGAACCCACCACTCTAAATTCCTTGAGACTTACATAAACCAAGGAAAATACAATCCCAGTAACCCCATGATTCATGTGCTGTGTGCTCAAACAGTCAAACAGTTAGCCAATAATCAATAAAGCTGAGGTTACACTCTGATACATACAGAAAAATTTATGGCCTGTCTGGAGGAAGGGGTGATTAGTGTATGTTTTCTCTTAGGCGATGAGTAACCTAGACATGATCTTCAAGGTTTCCTGGTCTGGAGGGGGCCTTATCCTTCTGTTGTTTTCATAGACACTAAGCAGAGTTCAGAGTCCTTTGGAAAGGTGGCCGAGCATCAACAGGCCTAAGATGGAGTCCAGGCCCTATGAATTCCTTCTTCACTAGAATAAAACAGAGACAATTTATTACTTGGAAGTAACATAAGAATTTTAAAATATCACACATATTTACACACATAAAGGAACTGCTGCTGCTGCTAAGTCACTTCAGTCGTGTCCGACTCTGTGCGACCCCACAGACGGTAGCCCACCAGGCTCCCCCGTCCCTGGGATTCTCCAGGCAAGAACACTGGAGTTGGCTGCTATTTCCTTCTCCAATGCATGAAAGTGAAAAGTGAAAGTGAAGTCGCTCAGTTGTGTTCAGTTTTTCGCGACTCCAGTGTCCTCTGTCCATGGGATTTTCCAGGCAAGAGTACTGGAGTGGGCTGCCATTGCCTTCTCCACATAAAGGAAAATATTAATAAAATATCTTCCATTAAAGTACAAAAGCCTAGTTTTGTCTAAGACCATTTTTAAAAGGTGAAAAAATAAGCCACAGTCATGGAGAAGATATTTACAAGGCAAAACTCAGCAAATCAATTAGAAGCAGTGTATTTTATAGATAATGGGTATGTACTAGAAACAAAACATGTAAATAATACTATAAAAGAAATTAGGGGCTAAGTATTTTTAAATGCTGAAGTTCTCTATAATTTGATATATATGAACTAGGTGAAAATTAAATTCTGTGATACGTTCCAAGGCACATGAAACATGAATGCTGAATAGTAGTTATGAGCATTTTATAATATTTTTTCAAATTTACAGAAAAATCACAAGTTAACTTTAATAGTTGCTATTAACCTCCTATGTGTTTTATCCGTGTAGGCTCAAATTATTTCTTTCGACACAGATCTACCTTATTCTCTTGAATTTCTAAACACAAGATTGAACAAAACTGATTGAGAACTTGTAAAACCACAATTTTATCATTAATAATTATAACTTTTAAAAATTTCTATGTGCTTAGCATTGTGCTAAGAACTTCAAATGGATTATCCCTTTTATTTCCTACAAACCTATGAGATAGGTACTGTTTTTAACAACCCTATTTTACAGATGAAAAAAACTGAAACCCATGGACTATATAATTTGCTTGCAATGGAATATCTAGTGAGTATTATTTAAATGATTTTGCTATGTCTCTTTGTGACCCCTTGGACTATATATAGCCCACTAGACTCCTCTGTTCATGGAATTCTCTAGGCAAGAATACTGGAGTGGGTTGCTATTTTCTTCTCCAGATTTTTTGTATAGAAGATATAAAAACTTCCATTATTACACTCCTCTCTGACATCCTTAAGTGAAAGAACTAAGAGCAACTGTGAAATAATTATTGTTTTCTCAAAACATTTGTTTGCTAATTTGGATATTCTCTTTGCATAAATGCTGATATGTCTTTAAATCACATTGAAACTTGTGATTTAAAAAATGAGGAAAAAATTTTAAAGTAATATATTCTAGTTTCAAATAACTAATAGATGGACTGTTACAGTAAGTTCCTGTTTAGATAACTTCTCTGAAAGAGAAGAAACTAGGATTCACAAATTAGATAGAAGATAATGTCTTATCCTACCCTGCTGTGACTTCTTCAGGTGGGCAATCAAATTGAGTCCTTTTAACACAGGTCATTTGCAAAAAGGAAAAGAGATGTTTAATGAGATGTACTAGACAGAGAAAAATGAAGGAAAGGCCGTGTACTTCTCATCCCCATTTATTCTCTGGACTGAGGTTCAGCTCACACACCCCAAGAGGTGGCACCCGCTCCTAAATTGAGGTTAGTTCATGCTGGCTTGGAAACAATCATCGCATATAAATCTTCTATAGTCTCAAGCTTGGTTTCTGTTTACTTCATCTGGAAAGGCCATTAGGAAAACATTTGCATATAATGGAACTCTTAAAAGGCATCCACATATTATGAAAACTATATAGATGTTGAAGTGCTTTTTATTCTCTGTTATTTAAATTGTGAATTGTATTTGAAAGTAATTAAAAGAATAGCGGAGAGAATCAAGGAACATGCTTAAGTGTCTGTTTTGTAGATGCAATTAGAAAACATCTTTTATTAAAAACAAGCACTAGCAAGTGGTAAGTTCAGGATTCGAGTCTAGAAAGCCTGACTCCAGAGCTTATCTAAGTTGGACGGATGCAAAGAAACGTTAATCAAAAGACCTGCCCCTTCTGATGGTAGAAACTGGTTCTATTTCTTCTTTTTGTTTCTAAGTTGAAATGTGGTTGATTTACAGTGTTATGTTAATTACTGCTGTACAGCAAAGTGATTCAGTTCTACATGTATATATACACATTCTTTTTCATATTCCTTTCGCTTATGGTTTATCATTGGATATTGAATATAGTTCCCTGTGTTATCCAGTAGGACCTTGGTGCTTACCTTTCTAAATATACTAGTTTGCATCTGCTAATCCCAACGTCCCACTCTCCCACCTTGACCACCACAATCTATTCTCTCTGAACCTGGCTGTATGAGTTCTATTATTTCTATATACCTATTTCTACACCCCTATACCCTTCTGAGAACACCTGTTGGAAAACTGAGATTCCATGTGTATTCTAACAATAAAGCCCTCCTTAACGGAGTTCTTTTTTTTTTTTTTTTTTTTTGAAATTCAGCATCTAATAGAAACAACTCATGAATTTTGTTAGAGAAATCTTTCACACTGTGAATATTTGAATAAATGACTGTCCTGTTTAACATTTCAGAAGTGGACCACATAAATTAATACATTTTTAATTCACAAATTAGATTCACATTGTTCACAACATGATTTGATTTTCTTTACTTCAATAAGAATACAGATTTCTAACTTTAAAGCAAATACATTGTGCATCATATTCAAGTTTGTTTTAAAGAATAAAAATTTTCCCTAGTTCAATTTTATCTTGAATTAAAACATCCTATCTTCAACCCTTGTTTTCTGCTTATCATGTACAACAATGCAAGTAGGTATAATGTGCAGAACATCAAATACACTTATTTTCTCATCCGTGACTAAACCATTTTTATTCAATAAGTCTGTCCTATAAAATTTTCTCTTTTTCTTTAATTGTGGGAACTTTGGTACTATTGGCTCTTGATCTAATGCTTATAAGAGAATATTTAATGGTTGGTGGCAGTTTTATTGCCCCTTAAACATTTAATTGGTTTTCTGCATAATTTCTCAGTGTGTTCTTATTTGTTTACATTTTTACACTTTTTGGTGTAAAACTGAAAACTTACGGTATTGAATTTTATGACATTGGCAGAATTCCTCTTCCACAGTTGTAGTATATACTTATTTCCACTTTATGTACTCTTATTTCTAGGGGCCAAAATATGAACTTAACAGTGCAACATGGCGTTGATCCAAAAGTTTATATTTAGATCACTATTGCAAATCAAAAACGTTTTCTTCTTTAAACTAATAAGATTGTAGTTTCCTTTTCTTGATTTTCATTTATTATAAGTATGCTGGAAAAATTTGGAGCTACGTTTTATTATAATTTTTTAAAGTTCAGTGTAAGTTTGGTCAGTTTTATTTTACTTGCTGAAGTATGTTCTAATAGAAATGGCACCAGGGTGGAAGTCAGGAAATTCAGATTCTAGTCATAACACCGCCATTCATTTAGATGCTCTGTGATCCTGAGCCTTAGTTTGGATGAGATCAGAGATTTCCAAATTTCTTTAGGCTAACACTCTGTTTAAACAAAATCTTACAATATTAAAGTCAGAACACAGTATCTGAAAGAGTGTAACTTTGTGTGTGTGTGTTTGACTTTATAATCCTAGAACAGTACAGTTTACTTGATGAAAGAAATAAGTCCTGCAAGCAACTAAGGAGAGGTTTTTCAATTGTTTTAAATGACTAGTTTGCCATTCATGGCGATTTATTTTACAAGCACAGAAATTAGAAGTTTATAAAGTAAATTCAACTTTCACAGCTATATTTATAAAAACTTTCTATTAGTCTGTGTCCCCGAGTTATTCTACTGGTATTTATAGTAACAATTTAGTAAAATTAAATTCAACAAAGTCCACACTTTAAATGGGGCAAAAACCAGAAGGATGATACTGTAAAAAGTTTTTACTCTCATATTTAGACTTTATATAAAGTGAACAAATATAAAAATTTTTGTTCTTAAATTACATGTATGAGAAAGTTCACTAGCATTTCTTCTGTCTTTTGGGAAATGCTCCCAAGGAACCTGTCTGCATCTTACAGTTGATTGAGAAGGCCATTTCTTGCACAACTCAGAACCCACTGTCAAGAGACAGAATGACATAACTGTTTTTCAGAAAAACTGAGAATGAATGCCCACTTTATCTTGTGCTCACACTCTCTGAAGTCGAGCTGTGACTAGCCCCCCTCATATCATTGGTGCCCCCCCTTTGGCCCATCTAGCCCCAGTCTCCACTTGCCTCCATAGCCATTCCCACAGGAGGCCTCTGGGATAAGCTCCCCTGACCCCCTGCAGGTCACCAGGAGAATCTTGCCAGACTCTCAGCCACAAACCTCTTTACTCCCCTCTCCTGTTCTTAATTTCATAGCAGGTCTTGGAGGTTTTCGATGCCTCCTTTGTTCTAGTTGTTTCAGCCTATCCTTGTTCTCTGATTTGTTTTGATGCTCCAGGCCCTTGGTTCAGCCTCCCTCTCACCCAGGACTCCAGACGACTTGACTGTATTGTCCTTGACTTGATCTTGGCCAGCACAGCCCCAGGATTTCCCTCAGTTCGGTTCAGTTGCTCAGTCATGTCCGACTCTTTGTGGCCCCTCCAACTGAAGTACGACAGGCTTTCCCGTCCATCGCTGACTCCTGGGGCTTGCTCAAACTCATTTCCATCGAGTTGGTGATGCCATTCAACCATCCTGTCCTCTGTCATCCCCTTCTCCTCCTGCCTTCAATCTTTCCCAGCATCAGGGTCTTTTCCAGTGAGTCAGTTCTTCCCATCAGGTGGCCAAAATATTGGAGCTTCTGTGTCAGTATCAGTCTTTCCAATGAATATTCATGACTGATTTCCTTTAGAATAGACTGATTTGATCTCCTTGCAGTCCATGGGACTCTCAAGACTCTTTTCCAACACCACAGTTCAAAAGCATCAGTTCTTCACAGTGCTCAACCTTCTTTATGGTCCAGCTCTCACATGCTTGCTTGACTACTGGAAAAACCATAGCTTTGACTAGATGGAGATTATTGGCAAAGTAATGTCTCTGTTTTCTGATATACTGTCTAGGTTGGTCATAGCTTTTCTTCCAAGGAGCAAGCGTCTTAATATCATGGCTGCAATCACCATCTGCAGTGGTTTTTGAGCTCCCCCAAAATAGTCTCTCACTGTTTCCATTGTTTCCTCATCTGCTTGCCATGAAGTGATGGGACCAGATGCTATGATCTTAGTTTTCTGAATGTTGAGTTTTTAGCAAACAGTTTCTCTCTACTCTTTCACTTTCATCTAGAGGCTCTTCAGTTCTTCACTTTCTGCTGTAAGTGTGGTGTCATCTGCATGTCTGAGCTTGTTGATATTTCTACCAGCAACCTTGATTCCAGCTTGTGCTTCATCCAGCCCAGCATTTTACATGATGTACTCTGTGTATAAGTTAAATTAGCAAGGTGACAATATACAGTCTTGACATACTCCTTTTCATATCTGGAACCAGTCTGTTCTATGTCTGGTTCTAATTAGCAAACATTTTCTCTCTACTCTTTCACTTTCATCTAGAGGCTCTTCAGTTCTTCACTTTCTGCTGTAAGTGTGGTGTCATCTGCATGTCTGAGCTTGTTGATATTTCTACCAGCAACCTTGATTCCAGCTTGTGCTTCATCCAGCCCAGCATTTTACATGATGTACTCTGTGTATAAGTTAAATTAGCAAGGTGACAATATACAGTCTTGACATACTCCTTTTCATATCTGGAACCAGTCTGTTCTATGTCTGGTTCTAACTGTTGCTTCTTGATCTGTATACAGATTTCTCAGGGGATAGGTAAGGTGATCTGGTATTCTAATTTCTTTCAGAATTTTCCACATTTTGTTGTGATCTACACAGTCAAAGGCTTTGGCATAATCAGTAAAGCAGAGTAGATGTTTCTTTGGAACTCTCTTGCTTTTTCAATGATACAACAGATGTTGGCAATTTAGTTCCGATTCCTCTGTCTTTTCTAAATCCAGTTTGAATGTTTGGAACTTTTTGGTTCAGGTACTGTTGAAGCCTGGCTTGGAGAATTTTGAGCATTACTTTGCTAGTGAGTGAAATGAGTGCAATTGTGTGGTCATTTGAACATTCTTTGGCATTGCCCTTCTTTAGGATTGGAATGAAAAGTAACCTTTTCTAGTCCTGTGGCCACTGCTGAGTTTTCCAAATTTGCTGACATATTGAGTGCAGCACTTTCAAAGCATCGTCTTTTAGGACTTGAAATAGCTCAGCTTTCCATCACCTCCACTAGCTTTGTTCTTTTCTCCCATTCAGAAGGCTGTCTTTTCACCTTACTTATAGTTTCCTTTGTTGTGCAGAAGCTTTTCATTTTAATTGGAATTTAGAAAGATAGTAATGATGACCTTGTATGTGAGACAAAAAAAGAGACACAGAGGTATAGAACGGACTTTTGGCCTCTGAGGGAGAGGAAGAGGGTGGAATGATTTGGGAGAATGGCATTGAAACACGTATACTATCATGTAAGAAATGAAGTGCCAGTCTATGTGCGATACAGGCTATAGGATGCTTGGGGCTGGTGCACGGGGATGATCCAGAGAGATGATATGGGGTAGGAGGTGAGAGGGGGCTTCAGGATTGAGAGCTCGTGTACACCTGTGGCTGATTCATGTCAATGTATGGCAAAACCAATACAGTATTGTAACATAGAATAAAGTAAAAATAAAATTTTAAAAAATAATAAAAATATAAAAACTTATTTTAAAACAAAATATATAAAAATTGATCGTATAATTTTATATGTGGATGAATTGTCACAAACTGAACTAACCAGCCCTTGAGCAATCAAGTCACTGTACCTCTTCAACATTAATCTTGTGGGACTTCTGTGTTTCCAGCTTGAATCTGCATTTAAAAACTTAAGTATGTGTTAAGTTTGTGTTCTTTGTGTTGACTTATTTTACTCAACATTATTTCTGTGAGATTCACCCATGCTGCTGTGTATCATGAATACTATTCTCATAGTATTTACATTTGGGAATTTCCAGGTTTTGTCTCTTTGAGTAGTGTTGCTATGAACACTCATGTACATTTTGTAAAGGATATGCTTTTGGTGGGCAAAAGCAGTATTTCTGGATCATAGCCTATGCATTATTTCATTGTCTTAAATTTTCAAAGTAAAAATATTAATTTACACTGCCAGGAAAAGATTATGAGAGTTCCATTTTTTTGACATCTTTGTCAACTCATGTTGTTTGACATCTTTTCCATCTTATTCTGGTGGTGGTGTAATGGTACAATATAGAAGTTTTAATTTGTATTTCCCTGGTGAGAAATGTAATTCAAAATCTTTTCTTATATTTCTTGGCCACTGTATGTGTTTACATTTTGTGTTTTTACCTATTTTTAAAATTTTGTTCTTTTAAAACTTAAATCATCCCCTTATATATTCTGGATATGAGTCTTTTATCAGATGTGTCTATAACAAACGCATTCGCTTACTCTACAGGTTTGTTTACACTCTTTAAATGGCATCATTTAAACAACAGAAAATCCTAATTTTAATAAAGTTCAATTTTCCATTTTTTCTTTGTGATAAAGGACACATTGTTGCTAGTATACCAAAATAGGCTTGTTTTTTGTACATTGTTCTAATATCCTGTATTCATAGGGACCTAAGTATTTCTAAAAACTTTTGTAGATTTGATTAGATTTCCTCCTAGAAAATAATGGGAAATTGGGCCATCTGCAAATAAAGACGTTTTTATTCATTTCCAATCTGTATATCTCTTGTTTCACTTTCTTGTCTTAATGCTCTTATTTGGAACATCTAAAACAATTTTGAGTGAAAGTTGTTTGGAAAAATATCCTTGTCCTGATCTTAGAGAGAAAGCATGCAGTCTGTTTCCATTAAGTATAGTGTTAGCTATACATTTTCAATATTTTATCTTTCCCACAAGCGTAGGGGGAGAATTGGGATAGGATGGAAATAAAATACTGGGAAAAACTGAAATGCTTCATTGACGGTGGAGGTATACTTAAAGACACTGTCACTCGAGCATTGATGCTAATGCTGCAACCTTTGTACATACAAGTTGGTGAAGATATTCTGAGAATGTGGAACAAATTATCAGACAAATAACACCCTTGCTTTGAATTCAGAAAGAGAATCCAGAAGTGTGTCACAGACACTGGGTATTGACTGGAATTGCTATTCATTAGCCAAAGGCAGCAAAACAAAATTGGTGGGTAGGTTCAACTGCAGCAAATAATTACCGAGGGAAAAGATTCTGTGAATGCAGCAAGGATCACCATCCAACATATGTGTATCTCAGGTAACCCAGAGCCAGACAGCTTGGAATGTGAATTAGAGTAGTTCTTAGGAAGTATTACTACAATACTCCAAAGCTAGTGGAGGGGATGGGATTCCAACTGAGCTGTTTCAAATCCTAAAAGATAATGCTGCTAAAATTCTAAACTCAGGATACCAGCAAATTTGGAAAACTCAGCAGTGGCCAGAGCTTTCATTCCAATCAGTTTTCATTCCAATCCCAAAGAAGAGCAACACCAAACAGTGTTCAAACTACCACAAAATTGTGCTCATTTCACATCCTATCAGGGTAAATCCTTCAAGTTAGTCTTCAAAAACATGTAAACCAAGAACTTCTAGATGTACAAGCTGAATTTAGATATGGCAGAGTAACCAGAGATCAGATTGCCAACATGTGTTGGTTCATACAAAAAGCAAGGGAGTTCCAGAAAAACTACTGCTTCATTGACTATGCTAAAACATTTGACTGTGTGAATCAAGGCAACCTGTGGAAAATTCTTAAAGAAAATTCCAAACCACCTTACTTGCCCTCTGAAAAACCTATATACATGTCAAGAAGCAACAGTTAGAACTGGACATGAAAAAATGGACTGGTTCAAAATTAGGAAAAGATCAAGGCTGTATATTGTCACCCTGCTTATGTAACTTGTATGCAGATTACATCATGTGACATGCCAGGCTGGATGAAGTACAACAAGACCAACAGGAAAAATATCAATAACTTCAGACATGCAGATGATACCATCCTAATGGCAGAAAGTGAAAAGTAACTAGAGTCTCTTGATGAAGGCGAAAGAAGATAGTAAAAAAGCCAGCTTAAAACAACATTCAAAAAACTAAGACCATGGCTTCCAGTCTCATCACTTCATGGCAAATAAATGGGGAAACAATGGAAACAGTGACAACTTTATTTTCTTGGGCTCCAAAATTACTGAAGACAGTGACTGCAGCCAAGAAATTAAAAGGAATTTAAAAAGATGGTAACTATAACCCGTATGTGAGACACAGATGTATAGAACAATCTTTTGGACTCTGTGGGAGAGGGAGAGGGTGGCATGATTTGGGAGAATGGCATTGAAACATGTATAATATCATATATGAAATGAATTACCAGTCCAGGTTTGATGCATGATACTAGATGCTTGGGGGTGATGCACTGAGACGATCCAGAAGGTTGGTACGGGGAGGGAGGAGGGGTGGGGAGTTCAGGATGGGTAACACATGTACACCTGTGGCAGATTCATGTTGATATATGGCAAAACCAATACAATATTGTAAAGTAATTAACCTCCAATTAAAATAAATAAATTTATTTTTTAAAAAAGAAAGAAAAGAAATTAAAAGGCACTTGTACCTTGGTAGAAAAGCTATGACAAAACCAAACAAAGTATTAAAAACAAAGTCAAATACAAAGAAAATACAAAAAAAAAATAATACAAAGTCAAATACAAAGAAAATACAAATTTAAAAAAAAAACACACAAAGAAAGCTGTGGTACATATACACAATGGAATACTACTCAGCCATTAAAAAGAATACATCTGAATCAATTCTAATGAGGTAGATGAAACTGGAGCTTATTATACAAAGTGAAGTAAGCCAGAAAGAAAAACACCAATACAGTATACTAACATACATATATGGAATTTATAAAGATGGTAACGATAACCCTGTATGTGAGACAACAAAAGAGACACAGATGTATAGAACACCCTTTTGGACTCTGTAGGAGAGGGCGAGAGTGGGATAATATGGGAGAATGGCTTTTAAACATGTAAATTATCACATGTGAAATGAATTGCCAGTTCAGGTTTGAAGCATGATAAAATAAATAAATAAAAATAAAATACAAAGTCATCACTTTACTGACAGAGGTCCATATAGTCAAAGCTATGTAGCCACATATGGATGTGACAGTTGTACCAAAGAATTGATACTCTTGAACTGCAGTGCTGGAGAAGACTCTTGAGAATCCATTAGACTGCTAGGAGATCAAGCCACTCAATTCTAAAAGAAGTAAATTCTGACCCTGATTATTCATTGGAAGGACTGATGCTGAAACTGAAACCCCAATGCTTTGGCCATCTCATGTGAAGAGTCAACTCATTGGGAAAGATCTTGATGCTGGGAATGACTGAGGACAGAAGGAAAAAGAGGCAATAGAAGATTAGATGGTTGGATGGTATCACTGACTCATGGGCATGAGTTTGAGCAAACTTCCAGAGATAGTAAAGGATAGCAAAGCCTGTTGTGCTGCATTTCACAGGATCACAAAGAGTCAGACATGACTGAGTGACTGTACAATAATAACAACATTGTCCTTATTTTACAAGCGAGGACACTGCAGCTTATGGAGGCACAGAAACTTTCTTAAATTCACACAATTAATACATGGAAATCCATATGCTTCAATTTACCAGGCTTCCTAAATAAATAAATGCACTGACTTATGTTCTGGAATTATGTCAGAATATGTGATTCTTACTGTGTTCTGAAGAGTTTATGTTTACATATTCAATTCTCAAATACTTGAAGACTCTCAAGGAAAAGAGAAGCCAGGTTCAAATATCAGACTGGGTCCAAATTCTAGCCCTGCTTCTCAATAGTATTTGCAACCATTAGTTAGTCAGATAATCTCTCTTACCTCAGGAATTGAAGTAAGCTCTATTTCTACCTCTAGAAAGTTATTTGACATGTTACATCAGTGTTCTCCAAACTTTTTGGCAGCAGAGACCAGCTTCACATAAGACAAAGAAACCACTGAAATTTATATGCAATATTTCCATTTGTTCTCATCATTTTTAGTGCATGAAGACCACACTGTCTTTCAGGAACTTGTAGATGAAGGAAAGAAAAGACTACATTCTTTGTAGTTGAAGATAGAAAGCTGTATACAGTCAGCAAAAACATGACCTGGAGCTGACTATGGCCCAGATCATCAACTTCTCATAAGAAATTCAAAACTAAAAAAAGTGGGAAAACTCACTAGGCCAGCCAGGTAGAATTTAAATCTGCTATTAATATACAGTTGAGTGACAAATAGATTCAAGGGATTAGATCTAGTAAAAAAAGTGCCTGAAGCGCTATGGACAGAGGTTTGTAGTATTGTTCAGGATACAGTGAATAAGGCCACCCAAAGAAAAAGCAAAGCAAGAATGCAAAGTGGTGGTCTGAGGAGACTTTAGAAATTTCTGAGGAAAGAAGAGAAGTGAAAAGCATGGGGAAATGGGAAAGGTACATCCAACTAAGTGCAGAGTTCCAGAGAAAAGCAAGAGAGACAAGAAGGCCTCCTTCAATTAACAATGCAAAGAAATAGAGGACAACAACAGAAGGGGAAAGACAAGATCTCTTCAAGAAAATTGGAAATATCAAAGGAAAATGTCATCCAAAGATAGGCACAATAAAGTGCAGAAATGGTAAAGATCTAATAGAAGCAGAAGAGATCCAGAAGGGCTGGAAGGACTACACAGAAATGCTGTACAAAAAAGATCTTAATGACTCAGATAACCACGATGGTGTGGTCACTTTCTCAGAGCCAGACTTTCTGGAGTGTGAGATGTGTATAAGAGACAGCTCTTGGGCAGCAAGGAGATCAAACAAGCCAATCATAAAGGAAATCAACCCTGAACATTTATTGGAAGGACTGCTGCTGAAACTGAAACTCCAATATTTTGCCCTTTTGATGGTTAGAGCAGACTCTTTGGAAATAACCCTGATGCTGGGAAAGACTGAAGACAAAAGAAGAAGAAAGTGAAAGAGGATGAGATGGCTAGATTGCAACTGAATAAACATGAATTTGAGCAAACTCCAGGAGATAGTGGAGGACAGTATAGCATGGTGTGCTCCATTTTATAGAATCACAAAGAGTCAGACACTACTTAGTGACTGAAAAACAACAACAAAGTGATTGCAACTTGAATTTCCCTAATGACCAATGAACTGAAACGCCTTTTCTTATACTTTTTGGCTATTTGGATATCCTATTTTGCGAAGTGCTTTTCACATCTTTGACTGCTTTTCTTTGGGGATGATTCTTTCTCATTAATTCCTATGAGTCTGTTGCACAGTCAAATAATTATTTTGATGAATATATATACTGAAAATATCTTCTTATCTTTGCATTATTATTTTACCCTCCTAGCAGCATCTTTTTATGATTATAATTGGTAATATTGAAATCTGAACTGTCAATCTTTCTCTCATGTTTAGTGTTTTCTGTTTTTAAGAAATATTTTTGTATCAAAAAGACATGAAGATATACCATCATGTGTTTTTAGAAGCTTTACTGTTAGGTCTTTCCTATTTCTATCTAAACTCAACCTGAAATTGATTTTTAGTTTGGCGTGGAGTTAGAGGTTATGATTTGTTTATTTCTATGTGACTTTCCAATTGATCCAATACCATTTGTTAATAAGTTATCCTTTTCACAGAGCACAGCAGTCTGTTGTAAGTTTAGGTCTGTCTCTGGACTTCTATTCTTCTTTGGTTTAATTCTCTACCTTTGTGCCACCTTTGACTACTATTGTTTTAAAATAAATCTGGACAATTCTAGTGTAACTTTTTCAATTTTGTTCAACTTCTTCAAGATTAGTTTGTTATTTATTCTAAGCCCTTGACTTCCCTGGTGGCTCAGTGGGAAAGAATTCACCTGCCTAGTAGGAGACGTGGGTTCAATTCCTGAGTTGGAAAGATTTCCTGGAGATGGAGATGGCATCCCACTCCAATATTCTTGTCTGGAAAATTCCACAGACAGAGGGGTCTGGTGGGCTACAGTCCATGGGGTCACAAAGAGTTGGACACGACTGAGTGACTAAAGAGCAGCAATGACAGTTGGGCTTTTTGCATTCACATAATTTGTAGAATCAAATTGTCAGTTTCAAATACAAAATA
>SJYC01049889.1:0-12058 GCA_006408675.1 Madoqua kirkii | reverse complement strand
TGACCAGTGCATTCGTTCTCTGGGCAAAACTCTGTTATCCTTTGCCCTGCTTCATTTTGTACTGTAGGGCCAAACTTGCCTATACTCCATGTGTCTGTCCTTTGACTTCCTACTTTTGCATTCCAGTCCCCTGTGATGAAAAGGACTTTTTTTTTTTTTCTGGTGTTAGCCCTAGAAGTTCTTGTAGGTCCTCATAAAACCATTCAACTTCAGTTTTTCGGCGTTAGTGGTTGGGGCATAGACTTGGAACACTGTGACTCCGGGACTTCCTTGGCTGCTCCCTACACAGTAGGAGTGCCGGCTGAAGTCCAGTGTCCCACTGAATCAGTGTCCCTTATAATTATGACATCACTTAATTCTAGACAAAAAATGAATGTATATTTTAAAGTCATTTTGTATTGATTTAATTCTTTTAGTCCAAAGGACAGAAGAACCTTCCTGCCACACAGTTATTTTCATCTCTTTTCCCTTTTTGGTCTCAGTCATCTAAAATCCTTAAAAAAAAAAACCTTGCTTTTCAAAGACAATCTGATATAGATCCTTTTGGGATGAAGTTGGCCAATACTCAGGTAACAGGTTTGGACCCTGTTTTATGTGCATACTGAATTAAACATATTTTTATTCTTATGAACTAACAAATACTTTATACACAGTTGTAGGATTGACAGTATCTTGGATTTATGTAGGTGGGCAAACATCTAAAAATGCTACAGTATTCTTTCATTGTTTGATAAAAATATTTATCAGGCATTTACACTCTACAGGATTCCATAGGGAAATGTTTGAACCTAATGAGCAGATCAAGATAATAAAAGCTCATACAAACAAGTATATTTCCTTCCCTACACAGTTATTATATGTTTATTTTTCTTCTTTCAGTAAGGACAAAATCCTGTTTAAATATACTGTTTTCACTGAATTGTGAAGTATTTTATGGTATAATTCCACATAAAAGCTTCAGTTCTTACACTGTAAAATATAGTATTATACCTTAAATCCTAAACATTCTTGCTTGTGAGCTGAAAATTAAGAATCAGGATCCAGTCAAGCCCTTCCAATTGCTTTTGGAACAGGTGCTGGGGCAAAGCTGTGAAAACAGAAAGCTGAGCGCCAGGAATTCCCATGGCCTTCAAAAATGGAACTGACAAAACCAAAGGGTGGTCCAACAGTCATTGCCAAATGACATAGCTCACTCTAATCACTGTATATTTTGAGAGCAAATGCACTGGAATAACGAAACTTTTTCCCCTTATTTTTGTATTTTGGGAAATAGGAACTAGGACAGTTGTGAGAATTTTTTGTGTTGTAAAGAGAAATTATAGGGAGGGTCTGAAACTGATTTTTCATTAGGAAAGCAAATGAAAGGCACAGGTCCCACTGCTGGAAGACCCGAGTCTCCCAAGATCTCACTTCTGGTTCCTGAGAGTCCTTCTCAGCCAAGCACACTTCTGGGAGAACTCAGGGACTGGCCTCTCTATGTGCTCTCCACATCTGCCATCACCCTGGGGTGATGCCCCCTTCTGGTGCCACAGCCTTCTGGGTATTGCGCTCTCTCCCCCATGCTGCTGGAGCCCTTGGGGTCTCAAAGCTGCAGGGGCTCACTGTTAAGAAGCCCTCAGTCTTGTTTTGCTCCTTTGACCTGTCAAAGAACATCTCTGGGACTCAATTTCCTTGTCTGAATTCAGGATAAATAACAGGCTCCGTGCACACATAACATCTAAATGAACGTGCTAACTCAACATGCACTACTTTCAGTTCAGTTCAGTTGCTCAGTCGTGTCCGACTCTTTGCGACCCCATGAATCACAGCACGCCAGGCCTCCCTGTCCATCACCAACTCCTAGAGTTCACTCAGACTTGATTCCATCGAGTCAGTGATGCCATCCAGCCATCTCTTCCTCAGTCTTCCCCTTCTCCTCCTGCCCCCAACCCCTCCCAGCATCAGAGTCTTTTCCAGTGAGTCAACTCTTTGCATGAAGTGGCCAAAGTCCTGGAGTTTCAGCTTTAGCATCCTTCCTTCCAAAGAAATCCCAGGGCTGATCTCCTTCCGAATGGACTGGTTGGATCTCCTTGCAGTCCAAGGGACTCTCAAGAGTCTTCTCCAACACCACAGTTCAAAAGTATCAGTTCTTTGGCGCTCAGCCTTCTTCACAGTCCAACTCTCACATCCATACATGACTACTGGAAAAACCATAGCCTTGACTAGATGGACCTTAGGGGTCCAATAAAGGAATATGTATGAATGTGCTTCAAGAAGCAGAAATCTAAGATGTGAAGCTTGATATCTTAATTTGCACTGTGAACTGCCAGTTAATATAGTAAGATGTACTTAGAAGTTTGAAAGTGAGAGTGATCATGAGCACAAAAAAGGTATTACGATAAAATAATTGTGAGTTAAGACCAAAATAAAATGAGAGAATATCAAGTGGAAAATGGACAAGATGTCAGAAGTGTGAGGTGAGCTCTAATGCCCTGTATATACAGGTTGTCCAGTTACAAACAGCACACCCAAATTCGGACGATGCTGCAGGAGGAAGGAAAGTAGGCAGCCATGGGGAGCTAGGAGTGTGAGCAAAGGAGCTCTTAAGAGGAAAAATTTATCAGTGATAAGCACATCGTAAACTCCTGAAACAGGAGTCAATTTCATCTATTTATTGTACTTCACCTTGTACAGACAGGTGCTTCACTGGGTGTAATAATGCTTTTTTCTACTAAAATTAAGTTTTAGATTTTACAAATTAAAAAGACATACACCTCTGACAATCTTAAGAAAAAGAAATCGTTCATTGGAAAGAAATGAACAGCTCAGAGATCTAAGGAAGAACTGAAGAATGAGATTTGGTTGCAGGAATGACGGGAGAGTCTCTTCAGAGCACCAATTAGTGGCAATCAAAGTGCAGAACACTGGTCACATTCAAACTTCTTTCCTTCTGCCTGGGATAAACTGGAAAGGAGAAACAGCCCAGAGACCTTGTTTGTTTAAATTGCATAATTTCTTTAATTTTTCATTTAGGAATAGTTTAGACTTAACAGAAAACTTGCATAAATAGTACAGAGAGTTTCTGTATACCCGTCACCCTGCTTTCCCTAATGTTAGGATCTTGTATAACTGTAGTGCAGTGATCAAACCAAGAAATTGGCATTGATGCAATACTAATAACTGAACTGCAAACCTTATTGGGTTTCACCAGTTTACTCAGAAATGTGTTTTACCTGTACGAAATCCAGTCTAGGACTGGACTATCTAACTATCAGTTCTTGGTCTCTTCCAGTCTGTGATGGTTTCTCAGTCTGTCCTTGTGTATCGTGACCTTGACATTATTGTAAAGTGTGGTCAGTTATTTTGTAGACTGTCTTGAAATTGAATTTGGCTTTTTTTGTTGTTTGGTTTTTTTAGTTTGAAGCCAAGAAAGGTTTATTGTAGCTGACTCATGCTCAAAACTCCCTGAACTATCTGGCATTTTACAGGAAAGCCTGTGGTGGCTCAGACAATAAAGGAGCTGCTTGCAATGTGAGAGACCTGGGTTCAGTCCCTAGCCTGGAAGATTCCCTGGAGAAGGGATAGGCAATCCACTCCAAAATTCTTACATGGAGAGTTCTATGGACAGAGGAGCCTGGCAGGCTACAGTCTACAGGGTCACAAAGAGTCAGATGTGAGTAAAATAAAGTGACTAACACTCTCAGTTTTCGTGTATCTTTGGTAGGAGTGATGATGTTCCCTGCTAGGTGTATCACATCAGTTTATATGACACTAACTTATCTTCTTAATGGTGATCTTTGTGACTATGTTTAATGTGGCATCTGCCAGACTTCTCTACTATAGTTATTTTTCTCTTTGTTATTAAAAAAAAGTCTTGTGAGGAGATACTTTCTAAGTATACAAATATGCTATGTCTCATTATACTTTTGTTCACTAAATATGACATCTGTTGATGGTTCTTAACTTAAAAGAGTGCTTGCCTAGTGGTGATATTTTTGTTCCTCTTATACCTTCTCCATTAAGAATCCCATGATTTCATAATCAGTACTTGATTGGAGCATGATCATGATACCCATATTTAGGAAAACAGTATTTCTTACTAAGATGAGGTTATAGAAATCTAGGCTGAACTATTGAAGCTTCATGCAGTTAATTGCCTCCAGTGCCTAATCAATTAGTTAAATACTCCCAACTGATTTAGCCTTATGAGGTTCCATTTTAAGTATCATATAGAAACTGGGAATTTTAGAATGCTATTTTGTGACAATTAAAAGACTTACAGCTAAGGTAATTTGGTATAATGAGATAAAACCCACAGAATTAGAAAACTCTTGACTGAAAAAATCTGGGTTATATCAGATGCTTGTTTAAATGAGTTAATTGTTCAGTTTTGGTTATGGTGTAGGAGGAAATATATTTAAAATGTATGTAAATAGATATAAAAAGAATATAGTCCCTTAAGAAACCAGAGTGCCAAATGTAGGAAATACACCAAGAAACAACTCTCAGGGTAGGGCAATCTTTTACGTCATTTGCCACAATTTTGATAAAAGCAGAAAGTGTACAGAGGCTCCGAGCTCTAGCCTCTAAGTCAAGAACAGCCCTAGGGGAGAAAAATTAAGAGCCTAGAGTAACTAGAAGGTGTTAAGGAGGCAATAAAATTTTTTCCTCTCCATGGCAGCCAGGAACTGGCTGAAGGAGAAAGTGCCAGGGGCGATGAAAAGGTCCAGTAACTTGAACCTGTGGCATTATTTCAGATAACAAAGTTTAGCTGGTACAACTGGTAAACACTGTGCATACAAGGAAGTCAATATTCCTAACTTATAGGGGGAAATGAAATAAACCATACTTAAGGATGGCTGGTGTACAGTAAACAGTGAATAAATAGTATTCATTTTCACAACAGACATCCATTGAGTTTCCATGTACTTTTACACTTAACCATTTTTGACCTTAGGGTTTTTTTTTTTTTTAATAGCTATAAAAATGATCATACTAACAACCTCTAAAGTGCCTTTTCACTTTAAAATGCTATGAATACACTGCCATAGGTGGATAATTTTAAACAAAAGTGCACCTTTCACTTTTATTAAGGCCTAACTGCCTTCACTTATTTATTTGTTAAGTACTGGCTCTATAGCAAGCACTATGCTAAAGACTAGAATCCTTAAATAACTAGCAGTCATTCCCTGGCTTATTTCAGCCTCACATTCTGTTCTGACAGATGACTATGCAAACTGTTAATATGTAATATGGTAGAATAGTGGAAGAAAGGGTAGTGCTTCCTGTAGGAGCAAAGGCTGCCCTTGGAAGTGAAGACAGGAGAACTGTTGTAGAGCAAGAAGAAATTTACCAAGCAGAGAACAGTGCATAAAGTAGAAGAATTGTTTGAACAAAGATATGAAAGTATGGAGTGTGTGGTCATTTAGAAATGAGTACAGTATTATACTTTGGGTGGAGAAGAAAGTGATTGAATATGATTCAAGTTGGGATAAGACTAGAGTTTGACTTCTATAAGCAACAGGAAGTCACTGTTACTTGGGTCACATGACAGATCACTGTTTTACCATGTATTTGTCAGCAGAGTAGAAAATGAAATTAGAATGGAGGCTGAGAAAGCAGTTTAAAAGACAATCCGGTAAGAAGCAGTGATTTCAAGTAGGGCAGGAATCATATTTATAGAAGGGGAAGAGATGCCATAAATATTTTGAAACTAATGGTAGCCTCTAGGAGTTGCATAAAGGAGATCCAACCAGTCCATTCTGAAGGAGATCAGCCCTGGGATTTCTTTGGAGGGAAGGATGCTAAAGCTGAAACTCCAGTACTTTGGCCACCTCATGCGAAGAGGTGACTCATCGGAAAAGACTCTGATGCTGGGAGGGATTGGGGGCAGGAGGAGAAGGGGACGACGGAGGAAGAGATGGCTGGATGGTATCACTGACTCGATGGACGTGAGTCTGAGTGAACTCTGGGAGTTGGTGATGGACAGGCCGGCCTGGCGTGCTGTGATTCATGGGGTCACAAAGAGTCGGACACGACTGAGCGACTGAACTGAACATGGCTGTCAAAGTATTTATACTAACCTTTTCATTGAAAATATCTACAAATGTCAGTATGCTTGTGAAGTTTTAAGCATCAAAATGCAGAAAAAGTAAGAAAACATCAAGCCAAAAATCTATGTAAAAGGCAGTAACCAGATAGGTTTAGCACAGCAGCTCTGCTTACCTAACTTAATTCATCGAGGCTTTGGGGAGCATGAAGGGCAGAAGACAGAGCCCTTTTAATGTGAAGCTGGGAAGTCTAACAGATGTTCCTTTGAATATCTACAAATGTCAGTATGCTTGTGAAGTTTTAAGCATCAAAATGCAGAAAAAGTAAGAAAACATCAAGCCAAAAATCTATGTAAAAGGCAGTAACCAGATAGGTTTAGCACAGCAGCTCTGCTTACCTAACTTAATTCATCGAGGCTTTGGGGAGCATGAAGGGCAGAAGACAGAGCCCTTTTAATGTGAAGCTGGGAAGTCTAACAGATGTTCCTTTGGGACCTCAAAGGGTTATGCCACATGGATAGGATATAAGGCTGAACTAATAATAAACTCTCCAAATTAGGCAGTGATCCTTGTCTCCTACACTGGCAGGCAGATTCTTACACCACTGAGCTCCACGGAAGCAGATTTTAAAGTTAATCAAATAAAACTAGACAAATGATAATTGAGTTAAAAACTCAGGTAACTTTAACTGCAACTACAGCTGAAAACATAATTAGTGAAATTAGGGGTCAGGAAAGGCCTATTAAGAACCAGAGTTTACAAAAATCTAGGGCAAGAGTATTAAGATGGAATAAGCTTGCATGTCAGAAAACAAAGAAGACCGGGGATCTGGAGCATGGTGAAAGAGAAAGTGGTAGAAGTTGAGACCGAAGAAGGAGATGGGGGCCAGAACACACAGAACTTCATGTGCCAAGGGAATTACTGCCATATGGAGCTCTATATCATAAAACGTGATGGGAACCATTGGAAAAGAGATTTTAAAGCAAAGTCTGAATTACATTTTAACAATAACATTCTGATTATATTGTGTGTAGAAAAAGAGAACTATTTAGAATCCTATTGCAGTAGTCTTAGATGATGGTTATACCGATTAAGATAGAAGCAAAGAGAAATTGGAATATGATTTATGGTGAGAGACTAGAAGACAGTTCTTTCTGAGTTTTAGTTTTCTGCATGTCTTGCAAGAAGAGTCACTAATGGTTTTTGCTCTGGACTATCTGTTCTGGTTTGTATCCCTGTGTAGGGTACAATCTTGGAGAATAGATAGTCTTCCAGTGGAAAAAGGGCAGGCATGCTTACTGGAGTTTTCCAAGTTGAAAGCAAACTGCTGTATTTGTAAGTGTTACTTGGCCCTCTTTACATTACCCTGTGGGAACTGGAGCTTCAGGTAAGAAAATGCCAATATTCTGGCTATTTGTCGTTGTTCAGTTGCTCAGGTTTCTCCAGCTCTTTGTGAGCCCCTTGGACTGCAGTACACCAGGCTCTGTCCATCACTATCTCTGGGAATTTGCTCAAACTTCTGTCCATTTGAGTTGATGATGCCATCCAACTGTCTTATCCTTTGTTACCCCCTTATTTACATTACCCTGTGGGAACTGGAGCTTCAGGTAAGAAAATGCCAATATTCTGGCTATTTGTCGTTGTTCAGTTGCTCAGGTTTCTCCAGCTCTTTGTGAGCCCCTTGGACTGCAGTACACCAGGCTCTGTCCATCACTATCTCTGGGAATTTGCTCAAACTTCTGTCCATTTGAGTTGATGATGCCATCCAACTGTCTTATCCTTTGTTACCCCCTTCTCCTGCCCTCAATCTTTTCCAGCATGAGGGTCTTTTCAAATGAGTCAGCTCTTCCCATCAGGTGGCCAAAATATTGGAGCTTCAGCTTAAGCATCAATCCTTCCAATGAATACTCAGAATTGATTTCCGTTAGGGTTGACTGGTTGGATGTCCTTGCAGTCCAAGGGACTCTAAAAAGTCTTCACCAGCACCACAATTTGGAAGCCTCAGTTCTTTAGTGCTCAGCCTTCTTTATGGTCAAATTCTCACATCCATACATAACTACTGAAGAAATGATAACTTTGATTATATGGACCTTTGTCAGCAAAGTGATGTCTCTGCTTTTTAATATGCTATTTAGCTTTTCTTCCAAGGAGCAAGCATCTTTTAATTTCAAGGTTGTAGTCACCGTCTGCAGTGACTTTGGAGCCCAAGAAAATAAAATCTGTCATTGCTTCCATTTCTCTCCTATCTATTTGCCGTGAAGTGAAGGGACTAGATGTCATGATCTTAGTTTTTGAAGTTGAGTTTTAAGCCAGTTTTTTAATTCTACTCTTTCATCTTCATCAAGAGGCTCTTTAGTTCCTCATTGCTTTCTACCATAAGTGTGGTGTCATCTGCATATCTAAGGTTATTGATATTTCTCCCGGCAGTCTTGATTCCAGCTTGTGCTTCATCCAGCCCGGCATTTTGCATGATGTACTCTGCATGTAAGTTAAATAAACAGGTGACACTATACAGCCTTGATGTACTCCTTTTCCAATTTAGAACCAGTCCACTACTCCATGTTTGGTTCTTACTTTGCTTTTTGACCTGTATACAGGTTTCTCAGGAGGCAGGTAAGGTGGTCTGGTATTCTTACCTCTTTAAGAATTTGCCATAGTTTGTTGTGATTCATACAGTCAAAAGCTTTAGCATAGTTTATGAAGCAGAAGTAGATGTTTTTATGACACTATACAGCCTTATGTACTCCTTTTCCAATTTAGAACCAGTCCACTACTCCATGTTTGGTTCTTACTTTGCTTTTTGACCTGTATACAGGTTTCTCAGGAGGCAGGTAAGGTGGTCTGGTATTCTTACCTCTTTAAGAATTTGCCATAGTTTGTTGTGATTCATACAGTCAAAAGCTTTAGCATAGTTTATGAAGCAGAAGTAGATGTTTTTCAGGAATTATCTTTCTTATTCTATGATCCAGTGGATGTTGGCAGTTTGACTATAGCTATTGGTTAAAACTCCTTTGTCTCTAACTCAAATCTCATGTCTTCTTCAAGCATCCATAAAACTGAAGCAGGTTAACTTGATAGCTTGCAAGTAGACTTTAGCACTAGAAGTGTGCTGGAATGCTACATTGGGTATCAAATTACTTAAAAAAGGGAGAGCATTAGAAAATCCCAGTTTCATGAACTAAGGCATGCAGGGGCAAGGAAAGTCAGACAAGGAAACTCAAACTTAGAAGTAAATGTAGGTTTATAAGAGGTTGATCAATGAGGTAAAATGTCAAAGAGATGAACATGTTCTGTAATTGTATTTGGCAGTGAATAATGAAAATGGAGAGCCAGAGGCATACTCACTGTAGGAATAATGTGGGGATAGTTTCGACTTAGGGGCACTAACCTTGCTGTAGGTGAAAAAAAAAAGTGTTGATATTTCCCTTCACTAGAAGGGAAGGCAGATTATGGCTGAGGTTGTTTAAGTACTTATTATCTGCTTCAAATCTGGATTAATCTTAAAACTAAGGGTGAATTGGACAGATCACTTGTGGAATATAAGAAAGCTAGAGGTGTTAGAGGTCAAAGCAGAGTCAGAAAAGTCCTTTGGATTCCATCATTTTGCATAAATGTCTTTCATGTTTCTTAACATTATATTCTACAAGTCTTCCAAATTTGCTTTTTGTTTCCACCTTTCACATGTTATAAACACTTGATAAAGACTATGACCTGAGCCCTTTTTGACTATTGGTAAGACATATTTCCGGAGAAGGCAATGACACCCCACTCCAGTACTCTTGCCTGGAAAATCCTATGAATGGAGGAGCCTGGTAGGCTGCAGTCCATGGTGTCACTGAGAGTCAGATATGACTGAGAGACTTCACTTTCACTTTTCAGTTTCATGCATTGGAGAAGGAAATGGCAACCCACTCCAGTGTTCTTGCCTGGAGAATCCCAGGGACGGGGGAGCCTGGTGGGCTGCCGTCTATGGGGTCGCACAGAGTTGGACACGACTGAAGTGACTTAGCAGTAGCAAGGCATATTTCCCTTATAAAAAATATTTCTTAAGTTATCAGTTAATTTTGTTAGGAATACTTTCAACAAGCAGTAATAAGAATACCCAACTAGCTGTGGCTTAAGCAGTAGAGACATTTGATTATTTCACACAGTAGGAACAGTGAAGGTAGGCAAGTTTCAGGAAGAAATGTCTATATCACCAATGACTCTGGTTCTTTTTACCCTTTAGTCTGTCACCTTCTACAGGATAACAATTTGGCTCTTATTGTTCCTCATTCAACTGGTTCAAAGCAGGAAGAGAGGTAGAAGGCCCTGGCCTCATGAGACTGGATAGAAAATGTGTTTTTCAGAAGTAATGAGCTGTGGTTAACATCTCTTTGGCTAGAACTGGGTCACATGCCTGTGCAGACCAGTCACTAGCAAAAGGAAGGGGATTATCATGGTTGAATAGGCCAGCATATCTCAGATGTCACTGCACTCTGATATCACATTGGAGCCTTAAAAACACTGATGCCTGGGTCTTACCTCCAGAAATTCTGAAGTGATTGTTGGTGTGACCCAGGCATCAGGTTCATTTGTTTCAGTTTCCCAGGTGATTCTATGTGCAGCCAAGGTTGACAACTACTACTGAATACTTAAAATGCCAATTATGATCTTTTAGGGTTGGCGTAGGGGCCTAAGTTTACAAGTTCAAGGGATCTCAGCTGCCAACTGAATGAAACTGAGGTAGAAAAATGGCTGCTGGTAGCCTCAGATTCATATTTTTTTTCAATTCAGCCAACCCAGTGGGAAAAGGTCTCTTTCTTTTCCAGTATTTCCAGTAAAAGTTCAGAATTGAGTCCCACAGGGCTGTCTTTGGGTCTCTGCCATCCTTGAACTAATCCTTATGGCCAAAAGGCTAGGAAACACTAGTAGACTGCTTGTGGGTCACGTGCCAGAAATAGAAATCACACCAACAGAACCAAGTAGACTGAGTAGGAAAGGGGAAGAGGTTATTCCCCCAAAAGACCATGTAGGTGCTGGTACTGGAAAAGGAGGAAGAAAACCCAGAGGTGCACTTGTGTTCAATATACTGAATTTATTGAATGAATGAGTGGAAGAATGATCCTCATTTTTTCCATTCCTAAAGAAGCAGAGGGAATAATTAGTACATTGCACTCTCATTTAGTCTGAGTTCTGTTCTTCAGAGGAATTCCACTGATGGTCAACATAAGAGTCTTTGAAATATAGTTTCATGTATTTAGGATTATTTCTATTCTCACGCTGTGAACTAACTTCCACTAAATGGATAATGAGGAGAGATGTGTAGAAGATACACACATCCAGTAGGAAATAAAATTGAGTGTTTTGGCCCAGATTCACCACTGTGATCATTACAGTGCCAATTTTGCATATTTAATTTTCAAATACATGGTATTTGAGAATAGCATACATGATTATCATCACGATGGTACAATCACTCATCTAGAGGCAGACATCCTGGAATGTGAAGTTAAGTGGGCCTTAGAAAGCATCACTATGAACAAAGCTAGTGGAGGTGATGGAATTCCAGTTGAGCTATTTCAGATCCTGAAAGATGATGCTGTGAAAGTGCTACACTCAATATTATTGCCAGCAAATCTGGAAAACTCAGTGGACTGGAAAAGGTCAGTTTTCATTCTAATCCCAAAGAAAGGCAATGCCAAAGAATGCTCAAACTACCGCACAGTTGCACCCATCTCACATGCTAGTAAAGTAATGCTCAAAATTCTCCAAGCCAGGCTTCAGCAATATGTGAACCATGAACTTCCTGATGTTCAAGCTGGTTTTCAAAAAGGCAGAGGAACTAGAGATCAAATTGCCAACATCTGCTGGATCATAGGAAAAGCAAGAGAGCTCCAGAAAAACATCTGCTTTATTGACTATGCCAAAGCCTTTGACTGTGTGGATCACAATAAACTGGAAAATTCTGAGAGAGATGAGAATACCAGACCACCTGACCTGCCTCTTGAGAAATCTGTGTGCAGGTCAGGAAGCAACAGTTAGAACTG